>OX465115.1:62832-112886 GCA_949987565.1 Luidia sarsii | reverse complement strand
AAAGGCAGGCATGGAGTGCGAACAATACGGGCGGGCGTGTCGGTGGCCAAAAAGAGAGTTCTTTAATCTTTCCTGGCATGTCTCCACTCAGATTTCAAAGACTCGTGGAATGCGAGACATTTTAGGAGGATTTGAAAAGGGGGGGACACTTGATTCAGATTGCTCCAACTCTGTGGAGGGGATTAAATTGCGCAGTGTCTATAGCTGCAAGGTTCGGATCCTCAAAGTAACTGCTTGTGCATCCAGGCAGACAGGTTCTGCCACTGAGCTGGGATTGATTGTGGACCCGGCAAGAGAGACTGGCATGAGTTTGAATAAAATCTTCCTGATGGTAGGAATGGACAGATACTGCCAGGACTACCAAAAAAAAAAAAAAGTCTTGAGCCAGTCCTTGACTGTCCAAATTAATTTCTGCCTCTCTGGTGGGATGTTTGGGAGAGGGAGAGGGGATAGGAGGAGCAGGGGTCAGGGGATCACAGGCTGGCTGACTTGGTAACCCTACAGGGAGCAGGGATGGTATGTGTGATGGGAGTCAAGGGAGGGAGAGATGGAGGGATGGGGGCGACCCAGTAGATAATGGACTCTGTCTCTGGACAGGGATTGACCTGCCACTGGGGAAGTCTATCAAGGATTAGACTTCAAAAGGAAAGTAATCGGCATCATCCTCATCATCAGACCTGTGCAGACACATCATCGGCCTCAACCAATGACAGGTCTTGACCAGTCAAGACCTGTCATTCACCTGATCGCTAGAGAGTTTGGACCCATGTATTGATGTGTATTCATGTGTTGACCAGTTCACAATGCTCAAGAATTGCACAGGTCACCAGCAGAGGAGGTCCCCGAATTGGCTTTTCTCCAACTGCTTCTCCTTGGGAATTCACAGCTTCAGAAGATCCCTTGCACCACTGGCACATTGTACTCAAAGTATTCTAACTTACAATCAAGCCCAATCCAACCTGGGCTGAATTTCACAAAGCCTTGCGATGCATCATAACTCAACTTACGATGCATAACCCCTCGCAAGCTGTGACACTGACAGGCCACATGGTTTCTGTGCATCTCTCATCGTCTTCCGATTTTTACGATGGGTTTGGTGAAATCGAATGCAGATCCTCTAGTGATCAAAGATTTCTTTCCTTTTTTTTTTTTCAAATCCGTCTTTCCACCATGTTCTGCAGTTGAGTCATGTTTATCCCATGGGGACAGAGCAGGCACAGGACTGGCACACCATCCCAGAATATCTACCACACCATACAGCAGGCTACAGGGCGGTCTTCAGTCTTCAGCAAGGTACAAGAGCCATAAAGCAGGACATGGTTAGGAGGTTCTGCCAAGTCACGAGCTGGCATGGGACAAATTTCCTCATCAGAGGAGAGAGAGAGAGAAGAGAGAGAGGAGGGGGAGAGAGAAAGAGAAAGAGTGAGCGTGAGAGAGAATGAGAGGGATGGAGAAAGAGGGAGAGAGAGGTAGAGGGAGGGAGAGAGAGAGAGGGTGAGTGAGAGAGAGAGAAAGAGAGGGGGAAGAGAGACAGAGAGAGGGAGAGAGAGAGAGGGGAGAGGCAGAGGGGGCCCTCAAAAAACACATCTTAGGAGGAAAATAAATCTGGGGAGGTTTACTTCTCCTTCAATTGCTGTCAAGGCACGTCAGCCTCCTTTCCTTGTAAAATTCAAAACCAGGTTTGGCAGATTTCCACTGGGGTGAGGATGAGGAAGGGGGGGAGGAGGGGTGACCCTTGAGGCCAGGAACAGGGGGTCCCAAAGAAAGGCAGGAGGTGAGGGAAAGGGATGGTGTTGAGAGAAGTGGGTCGGCCCAGGGCACGCCTCAATTTTTTCTCTTGGTGGGGGTTGGGGGAAAGTCCCTCAGGACCACTATCCCTAGCCATAGCCCTATTCCTAGCTCTATCTCTAGCCTTAATCCAATACTTTAACACTCACAAGAACAGTGATACAGAACTGCCCATCTTAATCCTAGCCCTACCTGAACAATCAAAATACTACTAAAATTGAAAAGACAAGTGACCTCTGATGCTTTGCATTTGGGCAGGAGAGACAAAGCCAAACGATGTTCACAAAAAAAAATGTGCAAAGGCTGACTAGTTCTGCATCCAACTCGCAGCAATTGACTGGCTTTCATAATTATTGAACTTGGGTATTCGTTTATTGAAACGTTATAAGCCCTATTCACCCTTTGATTCAACCTCCTAGCGACGGGTGTAACTGATGTATTGGGGGGGGGGCAGTTCACAGCAGCACCTTGGACAGAACAACAACTGACAGTGACAAGGGTTAGGCGAGGGTTTGACAAATTGACAACTGGGACATGGTTGTGGGCCAGAGAGGTCAACGCTGGGTTTAATCCAAAACATCCTCCTGACAAGGAGAAGACTTCAAACTGGATATCCCGTTGACCCCCTGTTGCATTTCGCTGGAAGGGGGGAGGAAAAGCTGCCACTCATTTGATTTTGCTATTTATTTATTTTGTATAATTCAATTCCGACTGAGTCCAGTACATCCCCCGGTTGGTTGATGCCGGTGTCTGTCTCAAATCGGTCCAGGGGTGAAGGATGTCTCGGGCGATTACAAGGTGGGTCGGGTGATTGGGCCATTTAGGGATGTGGGGTTGCTTCCTGTCAGCGTGCATTAATCCAGCACCGTGGGAGAGCAGGACCACTGACTCTCCCCATTTGGTTCCTCCAGCCTTGATGGCTGAGAGGATCTGACAGTGGACAGGGAGGGGATGGGGGAAAAGGGGGAGGGGAAGGTGGCAGTACAACAGCCCCCCCCCCTCTCCCCACCACCAGGATGGAAGTCCAGGTAAAGACCAGTAGCCATACCTTGTCAAAAAAAAAATGACCTGGAGTGAACCCAAAGCATCACAGTCACACACACACATATAAACCTCCAAATGCACATCTGCATCTTTTCCAATCCCCTCTTGCAGTCTCGTGACAGCAGACAGAGCACACGAAAACCTGTCAGTTACAGGCTTTCAGATGGATTTCACAAAGCCTTGCGATGCATCGTAACTCAACTTACAATGGATAACCCATCGTTAGTCTGACTGTGCAGCGCTCATCGTCTTGCGATTGATGGTAAGTCACGATGGGTTAGGTGAAATCGACTGCTGGTCAGAACCATGCTCCTACCCAGAAGTGATGACTTACTTGGCGCCTGTCTACTGACTAGGCTTACCACTGCCAATCTGCAGAGCACACGCAATCTGAAACATTTGAGTCAGCAGCTCTTCTCAGAGTCAAACTCCTCCTCGAATGAGACGGCTTACTTGGAGCCTGTCTACTGACAACGGACTGGGAACACACTGTCCGAACCATTAGGCCCGTCTCATAGCATGGCCCCTCTCGAAAGAGATGACTTGCATGGTAGCACTGCAAACTTTCCATGGATAGCATATTGGCAGGGAAAATCTAAACCATGATTCAAACTCCACACCTCTGTCTTGGGCAGTGACACAGGTTCTGTCTCCCAAACCCTTAAAAAGAGCCTCCAGTCATTCATCTCAATGATTGAAGCTCCCCCTCCCCATCCAATGATCCAATCCAATGCCACTAAATGGTATATTCGCAGCTCAACATAACAGAAAAACACTGAGGCAGTTCTCTTTAAATTTTGTGTCTTGCTCTCCATTCCAGGTACTTGCCAGCCTCCACAGAACTACTTTTGGAAAGAGGAAGAGTACCGGTATATACCGGTAGGGCAGGGAAAAGTTCCCCCAGAAGAAAGAAAGAGAGACAGAGAGAGAGAGAGAGAGAGAGAGAAGGGTGAGGGAGAGAGAGAAAAAAACCAGGATTTTTCTTGCTGAACAGACAGGAAGGGGTTTTACTTAGCAAGCTGTAGGATTATAACGAACCAGACATCAGGAGCTCAGCCTAAACAAAATGGCAAAGGTCAGAGGTTGGTCCTTCAATGTTTTTGCATTTCTGTTTTATTATCCAAGAGTCTGCCACAGGTGTGTCCCTGCTGCAGTTTTAGAAAACTACATGCAGGTTTTTGAGGGGAGTTTTAAGGGAGATTTTTTATGTGTTTTTTTTTTTTTTTTTTTTTTTTTTTTGGGGGGGGGGGGGGGTTCAATGCTGACAGGTCTTGTGCGAGGGTTAACTGTTTTTGAAACATACACACAGGGGACGGTCGGCGCAGACGATGGCCAAACAGGGACCTGGTGAGTCATGAGTCATGCTCCCAGCTTTTTCAGGGATTCTTCTTATAAATCTCCGCAGAGTTTCCTGCGGTTCATACTGGCTGCAAGTATAATGGCCTTGAGGGGTATCGCACAGGTTTTTTTGCTTTTCTTCTAATGGGCTAATGACTGAATGTCTTTTTGAGATCGTGATTCTTGGATCGAAATCGAAAGTGATGCCTCTGACTTCAATCAGGGGTGGTGGACTTCGTGAAAGCTTCACAATGCTTTATATGTAACCAAACTTTTGCAAGGTCATACGGCAATCAGCGCACATCACTCATCGTCTCGCGATTGGTCGCAAGTTATGAAAACCTTTAGTGACATTGACCACAGGTAACTTTTGGGAGTTCACAGGGCCCACGGAGTTTCGGATGTTTCGCTAATGGGTTCCCCTTTAAAACGCTGATTGTGTCCACCCCGTTCCCACCTTAAGATCACCCCTGGAGTTGTTCCCTGGTACAGTTAGTGACTGCTAGTCACATGAGGTTGGTCAGTGTAATGTCTAGTGGCAATTCTAACACACACATGACATATTATGAGCAGTCAGGTACAAGCTTCAGGGTCAGCACAGACAGAACAGAATAAGATTAAGAGGGGAGGAAGGATACCAGATCTTTTGAGGAGAAATTGGGAGCCGGGGATTGCTATTTTTGGTCTATCTGCTACATGAGAAGAAATCGGTGCAGTTTGGGTTCCATTCAGCCTGCAGGATTCAGCACACTAATTCAATCAATCTAAGATGGCTCTGCCAAGCTGATCAGTGCGGACCCACAACTCCTATAATAAGGGGTCTTTGGAGGCTAATTACTGCTGATATACCGTAGACTAACCTTGGGGTTCAATGTTCAATTTGGTGTGTAATTCGGATATGGGTCTTTAAATATGGCACTTTTGGGCTATAGATGTGGAGGGATGCTTCCCAAAATCATTGCAGAAATTTAACTTATACGGCTACACATTTTGGGGGTGTTTTTTTCTGGGGATATATAATTGGCAAAAATTTGATCCGCTAAGAACATCGAATTTGAAAAGAATCTGAGAGATTAATGTCCAAACTACAATTTCCAGTATACACGTAGCAACAACTACAAGAACTATGAATCTTTTTGGTGAGGAAATTCTCGGCTCAAGAGTGAAGGGTTTTACACTGCGTTCTATGGGAGCGTGATTGAGAGACCTGCAACCTGAGGGGTGGAACACAAGTGTTCTTTGGGGTGGAGGTGTTCAGGATGTAGTCATCCAGGGTGTTGGCTAAGAAAAACCACCCAGTCACTGGTAGGTGAGCCATCCATGAAGTCACGCAACCCGCGACCGAAGTCAAGAACCCAGTGGCAGGCCCCTCACTAAGTCCAGCTGCAGTCAGTTTCTACAAGCTCACAGTTATCTACGACTGATTGCAAGACGATGAACGACGCACAGAAAGCATACTATTACCCAATACCCATGATAACTCATGGTCAGCTGTGATTTGATTCACGATGCATCTAAAAGCTCGACGAAATCCACTACCCTTTGCAAGGAATGAACCGGGCCCCAATTTCATAGAGCCGCTTCAGTGTGACCGAGTATGAACATTCTCCCTTGTGTAAACAGGATTACAAACCGCACTTTGTTGTGATATCAATTACTTTTGACTTGTATTCCATTCTTTTACACTTACGTAGCATGAAACAAAAGTGAAACTTTGGTTGGTAAGGACTTGAGATGCTATAAATCTTGATCTATTGTGGCACTTAAGCAGCTCTATGGAATTGACCCTAGCACTTCTGGCAGAGCAAGTCCATCACAAACTCCAGAATTACCACCGGCAAGGGGGTGGGGTGTGTGTGTGTCGCAGACTTCATTGAACCCGTAACAATATCTTTGTGCGAACTGATGAGCTCTGAATGCCTCACGATATCAAAATGCAACGACTTAAGTGATGCAAAGCCACACCCTGGGCAGGAAATGAGATTTGTTGGAGGGGGGGGGGACTTGTGCCGGGTGTTCAAGTTCACAAGATTGGCCAGCGGCAGGGACCATTTTTTGTTTTATCTTGGCAGAGCGTACTGCCAGTCTCGGAGACTGGTTCCGTTCCTGTGAGAAAGAGAGAAGGCTCAGAAGGGGGACTCCAAGCTGCCGGGAGGGGGTAGGACTAGGATCGACTGCCAGCGAGCTACCAGGCCCTGATTTCATAGGTCCGATAAAGCGTGACAATCCGCTGAGCGTGAAAATTCTTTCATGTGTAAAAACAGGATCACAAACCACACTGGTACGTGATTGTCAATGGTCTTCCGACATGGTAGTCACGGTATGAAACGGTATACAGTATGAAAAGGTGAACTTTTGGGTTGACAGTCCGCCTTTTCTGAGTGGATGAGGCGAGAGGGGAGGAGGGGAGGGGGAAGGAGGGGAAGGGGAGGGGAGGAGGGGAAGGGGAGGGGAGGAGGGGGAGGGGAGGGGAGGAGGGGGAGGAGGAGAAGGGGAGGGGGAGAAGTGGAGGGGGAGAAGGGGAGGGGAGGGGAGGGGGCACGTGGGATCGGGGGAGAGGGGTTGCATTTTTTTAGTGCCAGGAAGCAGGTTCATGGCAAAGCCTCCCTTGGCCAGGGTGCAGGAAGTCTGTGCAGACTCGAAACCAGCCAGGTTGTTATCAGCGGCATGGCATTGGGGAGGGGAAGGGAAGGCAAGAGGGAAGTACAGGAGGAGGGGCCTTCACAGCAAAGCAACAGAGCTCTAACATCACTTTGCGATTCTCTCTCTTCTAGAAACTAACCCCCCGTCTTTCCCTGGATTTACTAATTTGGTAAAACCTAGCAAAGGTGGGTTCTTCTTCTGACTCCCCCCCCCCTCCATTATTCAATCACCGTTGTATTGCATCACTCAACAATGTTCTGTAGTTATCATTGGCACTACATCATTCTGCCTTTGAGAAAGGTCTTGCTGGGATTAAAACATATGCCAACCATATTCTAAATGGTACGCCGCATCACTGACCCAATGACTTGTGCACATACCCTACATGTATCAGAGTCCAAGCCAATACTGTTATGTATAGAGAAAGAGCAGTATGGACAGGTTTTGAGGTATAGTTTGCCAACTCAACTGGGCTCCAATTGACAACAATGTGGTATGTCAAATATGGTTTACTTTCAAGTTTCAATACATTGATTCATTTGCTAGCGGATGACCAGAACCATTTTCCCCACAGTCTCAGAAACTCAGTTGATCAATTGGACATACTGCCACAGACCCGGCACCCACCGGCTCTCTTGGTCCCATCACATGGGCTTGGAAGGCAAGGCACCTGGAGTAGCCTGTCATTCAGCAGGGGGCAAAGGTCGTATCAAAGCAGCCATGGAGTGAGTGCAGACAGAATGATGCCATTCAAACCAGCAGTCTTAGTGAAACCATAGAGGTCCATGGTGAAACCTTGCCATCTAGGCAGCTGCAGCCGGGATTCTGAGCAGAGCATGGATATGAGATATCCCTCCTCCCTTCTTTGTATACCATAGCTTTGGCCTCAGTGGCATCTTCGCTGAATACCCCAAATTGCTGATATCATCTTAATGGCCAGCACCAAAGGGGGTAAAGAAAGAGGGCAGTTTTTAATATTTACCCCCACAAAAATTACTAGATATGATGCCCTTTTGGGATAAAAATGCATTCCTTAAATTATGACCATTTCAAAAAAGATTGCTCTTTTGTGAATATGACCTTCCTCAATTGAAAGATGATTGTGCCAACCCACCATCTCTGCGTACTTTCTTCCATCTGGGTTGTGCAGACATTCTTCAGTGTCATTCTTGAGTTACACAGAGGCTTAGCACTCCACTACCTGCATCATCAGCATGCCATCTAGCCTCTTGATATTCTTCAGATATCCTCTTTCTTCTTCTTTTTTCCGACGGGGTGGGGGTCCCAGTTATATTTACAGAACCCATAGAAAGAGAGAAAAAGCATTGACCATTTTGATCATGGAGTGCCGAGGTCTCTCCAGCTACAACGGCGGCCGCTCGCTTATTATTCTCTCTTCCCCATGCCTTCACACTCTCATCCCTTCACTCCTCCCTCGGCCCCAAATCTCAAAGAAGGATGCTGCTGCCCTGAATGGCCTGAATCAACAGCCATTGTCCGGCCCGGATGGCCAAAAATGTGGCGCATCGACGACAGAACCGAGACAATTGTCTGCCTTGCCCCCCTGTCCCGAGAACAGTAGAAGTGCTGTGCGATGAACACCGGGCCCTTTATACTTAAAAGAGAGACAGAAGAAAAAAAATGCGGTTCACACACTAGTGGTCCATGTTGTTGTTGTGTGTGTTTTGGTTTGTTTTCATTCTTCGTCCCGCTGTCTGGCTGAGAAAGTCTGCTGCTGACACGTACATGTACGATTGTACGGTCTATGTGAGAGCCGGACTGAAGGAAGCAAGGCTGTTAAGTTTTGGCAGAAAAATAAAAATTCCTAAGAAACTGTTTGGGGCCCCACAATGGGACCTAATATAAAAACCAGGAGAGACAGCTTTGAGGATGGTGAATTTCCCGTCTCCCTTTCTGTTCAGGCTACCAAAATGATGTAACATCATAATGAGCAGGGTCTGCAGGCCACAATGACTTCATTCAGGGCTAGTCTACTACTACTACTAGGCCTGCCATTTAAGCACTGGGCATAAAGCCCGGTGTATACTGGCTCGGCAGCCGGAAAAGGTGTGCCGGGACTAATTGGAACATAAAAAAATATGTCCCGCCCAATTTTCTCTGTTTGTACAGACAGGGGAGAGAGGAGAGATAAACACAATAAAGAGTGTTATTCCATGGGCCCAATGATGGAGGAGGAGAAGGAGGTCCAGTATCAACCCTGAGGATGGGCAACAGCTATCCGCACTGCCCACATGAGAGGAGGGGGGAGGGGGAGAGAGGCAGGGGGTTTTATTGTTTCTCTCTTGAAGTAGGGGGTTCTTTGTGAGCAAAGTCCTTGGTAACCATGGCACTGTACAGCAGACTATAAAAGAGATCCTGCCTGAAAAGGTTCACCATTCAACCCTTGAGTACATTCCACTGGCTAGGAGGGGGGATGAGGATGAGGGGTGGGTGAGATAGAGGAATGGTGGGGCACAGAGAGGCAAGTAATCTCTCCACCAGAGATGCCAGCCTGCCTCCTGCCCCCCCCCCCTTCCCCCTTCACCCCCTTCCTACCTCTCTCCCTCTGCCCTGAATAGCCAAGGACGGAAGGGATCAGATGCAGCATGAGGCAGCCTGGCCTACCGCCTTAGAGAGCTTTTTTTCCTTTCATCTCCCTGGAGAAAGGTGTTTGGGGGTTGTAAGACCCTCAGATATGTGCACACAATGGCAGGGGGTTGCATTGGTTGCTAGCTGCTAGAGACATACAGTAGAAGGGGGGGGGCGTGATGATAGGATGCAATGGGTGGGAGTTGTGAGGATCGAGAGTAGAAAAAAGTACCAACAATATAGGAGGTTCACCCTCAGTTGCAAATTGCATTTCCGTGCAGAGACTAGCTGACGACTTGGGAAGATGTTTCCAAAACATAATAACAATAATAATGAATGGTAAATTTGTATGGCATCTTCAGCATGATCAAAGCCCTGTACACTAAGCACTACAGTGAGTGAACGAAATAGTAGGGCTTCGATGGCAATGCTGCCATACGCAGAAACTGTGATTGTGTGTTGGTGTTGCCCCCTTAGAACTTAGAACAAAAATGGGAATAAGAATGTGGGTTTACAATACATGGAGTGATTCGAGGATTTGGCAAGATTGAGTCTGGCCTTGGCCGGTCCAGCAGGTTACACAGTACCCAACAAAAAGGCACTAGCCTTCAAAGGTGGTACTAAGAATCTGAGTTATGCCACACACGCAAGAGAGGCCCAATGCCTGACCAACGGCAGCACAATAATACATTGCTCTGGGGATTATGAGCAGAGCAAGACTGACAAAGATGGCTGCACTGGCCTAAGGCTATGGTGCTTGGGACTTGGAAGGAGGGAGAGAGATGAAGCCTTCTGTAGCTGTAACTAACCGAAGCCAGCAATTTGGTGCCAAATTGATCCACAAGGACCAGAGGCCAAAAGGTCAAATGCACAGGACTGACAGAAACTTCTCCGAGACTTGAGAGTGAATAGAACTGCTCTGTAGCAGTGGTTTCCATCAGTGCGGCAGGACTACAGGAGGGTGGTGCTGTGTAGTGTGCACTGCAGTGACTTGAATTTTTGTTTTATCAAGAAATAACAGAAAATGTTCTGATGCTTTTAGGACCAGGATAACCGTGGTGGTAATCTGATATCCTGGACCCTCCACTCCAGTCCAACTTCTCACATAGCGGTGCCCGATCTGAGCCGCCGATCACACTTTCAGGAGTCATAATCCTTAGTACACATTGAGAGGGGCACATTCTTATACATGTAAATGCTTTCAGCTAACATATGCATAACTGAGGGGCCACTCTGTGCAATGTATCTATAGGCCTCCATCACATTGCACAGAGATGGCTAGGGCACATTGGTATCTTGACAAGACCCACTGCTATCTTCTGCCATCTCCTGCCATCAAGCAATCTTTGGCCTGGTGATGCTCTGAGGAGAGTATTCCCTTGTCAAACAGGGGGGAAAATGCTCGAGGGGACAATGCCAACAGGGGAGGGGTGAGGGAGGTGGAGAGCGGGTGGGAGGTGAACACGGGTCCTGAACTCCAGAAAGCTTTGGGGTATCTTGAAGCAACAAACTTCCCTCAGCTGTGAGCATAAAAAGGGTGCGCTGGGGGGCTAGGTGGATAGTGGATTGTCAGGGGAGGGGATAGGTCATACTGTACTTCTTGCAAAAGGCCAGTTGTCATATAAATAAACATGGTGGATGGCTGCTTTCACCAGCAGCAAACTAGCTTTTACAACCCAATCAAGTGCCTTGAGGGGGGCCCAAACATGTTCAGGCAAAACATGTTGGGCAGCGCAGTAAGTTGGGAACTTGGGAATGGGCAGACAATGTTCCAGTAGTCCCGAGCACACTGCCAGCCCTGGCAAGGGGTGTGATGACTCATCCCAACCACCAATAAATGACTTCCTCTGAACGCCGTATTCACACCGTATCTCTCTTCTTCTTGTCTTTTTTCTAAGCCCACCAAGAAAGAACCCATCACAGTACTTACACTTACAGTATGCCTGCTGCAGTGATAGGATAAAGCCCAGTGATCCATGCACACAACATGGAATGCTATTAAGAATTTTTGGTATTTGTTTTTCCATCTTGGTTCACTCCCTGTGCTGGAGTTGATCTCCTCAAGCAGCAATCCCACCCCCCCCCAAAAAAAAACCCAGCAGTTCATGTGAATGGAGCTCTGACTACCAAATCCAAACCCTAGCCACTGTCATCACCATTAGCACTAGCAGGCAAGTCAGACCGTCAGATACAATGTGTGGAATCAGCATTGGTTCAACATGATTTCTGTGCAACACTGAAAGAACTTGCATCGCTTCAGATCTATTCATGGGCTTGGTGTATGATGGAACTTGAACAATTCACATCAATCTTGTAACTTTCTTTGCAAGTCATTCCTTGCAATAATACAGTGCTCAAACAAAGTCAAGAGGTAAGCTCGATGACAAAAAAATAAGTACAGTAGCACGGATGAAATAAGATTTCTACTTCGTGTTCAATTCAGATTTTGTGAGACTTGGGGGTAGGAAATGTGTCTTTCCCACCCACACCCCCCCCCCTTCAACAATCTCAGGAGGAGGATGTAACCCATTTGAAAGTGCCGTCAATTGTGCGCTATCGGGGAGCCAAATCGATCGGACGAGGAACAACCGTAATGCATGACACGAGGGAGGAAGGGAGGTGGTCTGTCTCCCTCATGAATGTGAAACTTAAAAATCTGAAAACTCACTTGGGACCTGGGAAAACTCGCTCAAGCCCTGGGCGTGCTTCATTTGCCAAGGCTATTTCGATCAGTCCTTTTTTTATGCACGTCCGTTCATGGGCAGGAGCCAAAACTGGCAAAAGGAGGTAGATAGAAAGATCAAGAATCTCAGCATCGGTTGTTCTAGGGTTAGCGAGATTCAGCTGGAAAAGGGGAAACGCCGGGCTATCGAGATTCATCCGGGAAGGGGAAAACAGAGCATTAGAATCAAGGCCCGTCCACCACGTGGTCGTGTTTAAGTTCACATCTAAGGGATGCCAACACATACTCTTTCCCCTGTACGCAATCATCATTTCAAGCCTTTACGGCACATCTTGAAGCCACTATCAGCTCAGAGATTTTCCTCCTAAGCTTTGCCTACTCAGTTGAAACTTGAAAGTCAAACTGAAAAAAAAAATGTGTAACCTTTCTCCAGCTTCAGTATCTTGATTCCTTCTTACATCCTTCTAGACTTCAAGAAACTCATGCAGTTGAATATGTTAGACTTTGTTTGCTGAAGTGTTTTCACTTTTACATGAAAATTCTCTGGGGGAACCTATTCTCCATGCACTGTTATGTAATAATATAGAACTTTTCAAGGGGTTACTATATATTTCATGGTTGAATTCCCGTCAGTAAAAACACCATCTGTCTAAACTGCCTCCCACCTTTGGCAAGGATATTTTACTTTTATTGCTTTCAACTTTGCCATCCCCAAAGGACTTCAATCACTCAATGCTGCAGTCAGTGCCTGGTACTAATGGGCGCTTGGAATTATTCCAGGGGGGGGGGCTCACAACGCTCTGAACTGCCAATAAAAAAAATTCTCGGTAAACGAATGGTGGAGAAACTGCTGGCCTTTTAAATTGAAGTTGCATCTTAGACCTTTTGAGGGAGGACAGCCAAGAACTACAAACCTTCCATCTCAATGCCATCTGCTCCACTCCAGTCCAGCAGATGAGGGAAAAAACCCAGCTCTCTATACTCAGGGACTGGACTGGAGAGTACTAGACAATTAGATATCAAATTTCACAAGGGTGGCCTAGAAATGTTCATGGCCAGTCTTCCCCATGGAAGAATAAGTCTGTCTTCCCTGCTGTCTGCAATGGGAAACATTCAAATGGCCTACTTAAATTCATATCTTCATCTTCTTCTCTTTATTTTTATTACACAGTACACAGGGTATGGTGGTTAGATTAAGATTCCTCTGCTTTGGCATGCAGGGCGGGGATTCTGAAAGGACCAGCTAGATCTGCTGGGTCCATCCACAGCAGATGGACCAAATTGGCTGAATTTGTAGACTGGGTGATTCACCGATACTGATGCATTTGCAAAAGCAATGGAGCAGTAAGGGAGTTTAGTGGGGCCGTACTTAGTGCGAGCGGCCTTGACTAGGGGAAACATAAGGCCTAGTTAAATCGCTCGTAACAAGAATATGAGTCATATTTTCCCCCATTCTATATTTGCTAATAGTTGCACATGAAAATCATGTGACTTTCATAAACCAATCTACAGGAAGGATGCTTTATCCACAATCAAGTCCACTGAAAAATATATGAAAAAACAACTTTCAACTGTTTTTCAGGAAACGTATCCCCCTTGGTCACATAACAAGGCACAATTTAGGACAATTAACCAGGCAGACAGACACAACTCTGAGGTGTTGAATGAGTAGTGAACTCACTCAAGTGCATAATAGGGAATTGTAACTCAATTGTGCGTTGGACTGACAGATAATTAAGTCAGCTGTCCTGGATATGTAAAATCCTTTGTGAAAGTCATGTCAGGAGCGGCTCATGCCTCTTTTAAAAGTTTGTTTCGTCTCCCCTCTCTCTCTCTCCTTTATCTTCCCTCCCTGTGCAGTGGACAGTCCTACAGTTTATTTTGGCCTCTTATGAAACAGGGCTTTTCAGATGGAAGAGGTAATAGACACAGAGCTATTACCTGAAGACACTTTAAAAGGGGGGGGGGGGCATAGCCTAGAACCCCTGCCCCATGTGGGTCTTCTGTTGGGACACCAAGGTCAATTGATACTTCAGGGAAGGAATAGGAGAAGGATGAGGAGGAAGAAGGGAGAGGGGGAGAGGGCAGAGGGGAGAGGGGAGCCCATTTAAAAAGGAATCTGACTTCCAGATGCACCTCGGCTGGCCCTGATTTGAGTTTGATCTCTCTCTGGACCAAATTATTCAAGGACTGAGCACACAGCCCTATGGTCACCAACAGGCAATTTTCATCCTTTCAAGATCTGGAACTGCCTGTCTAATAGGGCCTACATGTACATGTTCCTAATAGCAAAATGAGTGGCTGAGTGCGCTGCACACACACAGTGCACAGTACATCTGATTTCCCAACAAGAATTGTCTGGAACCTAATACTGACAGCACTTTGATCATTAGCACATTGCAGGGAAACCAGATTCACCCACTTTCACTGTGAAAATCTGGCAATTTCATCTGCACAGCTAGATAACATTTGGGTTTCTTTCCCTTGAACTTTTTTTTTTTGGTGAGTGCACTGTCTTATTTGAGAGATACATTTCTTTTTTCATTGAAACCGGTACCAATATCAACTATTGCAATAGAAAAACTCCCAGCCAGAGCCAAAAAACATTTATCTAACAGTAACAACCAACCAAGCCAACCACCACACCACGACCCCAAAAACCCTTTCATCTTTCCTGCCCCTCTTTGCTTGTCTCAATTTACTGGTCCAACAGAGAAGCTTGTTAGTTGTTTGTCGGCAGCAGAGGGAGAAGGAGAGGGGGGGGGGTTGACTTACAGGCACAATCGCAGGTGCAATCATGCCTGACACGCTGGCTGGCTGTGACCCAATGAATAGCCCCGACAACAACAACACTCCCAATGGTAGACCTTTGTTTTGTTCTTTTCTAGAGCGGCTTCTTCAATGGTTCAAATACCTGCACTTTCCATTCTTTCTGTCCAGTTATGCAGATTGTTACATTAAGCAGTGATTTCCATTGGAGGCGGACAACCCAAACCATCTCAAGGATGTTCTGTAAGGTTATGGTTTGTTTCCACTCTGTAACCCTCTCTTCAACTATTTACACAATTACAAATAGGATGCCACAGGACACAGAACACAGACCACAGCAGCATTGCTTTACGACTGTTATGCATGGAGAGAGTGCTATAGACCTTACTCCCATCATCGTACGATCCATTCACTCATCTCAACAATAAGGCTGTACGGGTAGCTATTGATGCACTTACATGTATCACTAACCTGCTGTAATATTCAGTGCAATGGACCATGCATGAGTGGAACGTCTGACGAGATACCAGTTATCCATATACTCAGCAGACTTGTCACAAAATAGCATGTACATGTAGGCCTACAAGTCAAAATCTGAGTCACATCTTTCAAGTCTGAGTCCCAAGTCACAAAGGTCGAGCCACGAGACAACTTTAAATTTTAGTTTGTATTGCAAATGCGTTTCCAATTTTTTAAAAGCTTCCTCAATTCTTATTTACCAGTAATAGGCCTACTCGCACTTCTATGAATAAACCAAAATAATCAAATAGAATAGTGAAGTAAACTGCTAAAATCAAATCACTCAAGTTGCTATACATGTAGCGATTGCAGTCTGAACGAGTGTTGGAAAGACCAATTTGTTTGCAGCATTGTCACAATTCACACAAGTGCCAGCAAGGTAGGCTCGCCTAATACCTCCTTGGTCCGAGGGAGTAAATCCAAGTAATTATTGTGACTGCAGTCATGGAAAATCAAGTTGAGTCAGACTCGAATCCAAGTCATTTAAAGTCTGCCACAAGGCACATTTCTTTCTCTGAAATGGAGAAGTTGTGTAACCTCCTTTTTGTTAACCTCTCCATCCACCACAACCTCTACTAGTCTACTCATACCTCAGGACCACAAGCCCAGCAACTCTCTCACTTCATTTGAGCCATTAAAACATGAGGACATAGGGATTACCTAAGCTAAGAGATCAGGGCATTCGCTGAGAACCTTGAAGCCCATCAAGATTCAGCAAGGAGGCTGGGGTGGTGGACTGGAAGGGAAGAAGGAAATGGCTGGTGTGTAATCACTCAGAAAATACCTTATTAGTGAGAGCTGGTGAGAGTGGAGGGGAGACCAATGGGATGTGTGAGGTCTGACGAAAGCTGGGGATGCTTCAGCAGGGACATGGTGCTCCTCTGAATATTTTCTTCAGAGGAAGGAAGAAGGGGGGGTGGGCTGTCAGACTTTTAAGACGCAGCTTCAGGAAACATCCATTGGGAGGGGATAAGGATCAAGGCTTCATTGTCTGGATCTGGTGGGGGTATTCTCTGAGGCTAGTCTGTCTCTTTATTTATCTCTCCACCACCCTGGTTGCTCCTTCCAAGTTCCAACCAGTGCTCAGTGGCCTCTGTGCACTGCATTGTCCTGTCCTGCATAACTCCATCACAAGCTCTGACTTTTTTTGGGGGGGGGGGGCATAAGCTCTGCCAGGGTTTTGGCCCTGCATTCATGCCTGCAACAGCAACAGGTTCCTCCAAACCAGACAATATAAAAAACCAAAACAGAGCCAATGGTTCCATGGATCACTATTTGTTTGTCAAAGACAACGATTCAATGTATTCTGAAAAACTACAGCGACTCTTTCTAATTCTAATGAAATGTAGAGTTGTAGACTAATATTATTAGTGAAAAACTGCCCACCAGAGCAACATCTTGATGGTGTTTTTATTGGTGTAATCCACTGGTTATGAGTAATATTCACTGCTGATCTTTGAGAGTTCATTGCCAAATTCCTCATATTCCACGGAGAAATGAGAAGTTGAGAAAACTTCCTCTCCAATCATTCCCCCGTGGATATCCAAGGGCAGTGCAAAGTCGAACCCTACATTGAGAATCAGTGGTGCATGGGTTATGCTTGTGTTATGGGTGTGGGTGTGCACAGCAGCCGCTCTGTCATGATTTACGAGGAGAGGAACAAACAGCACTCGAGAAACACCAGCGACCTACGCATGCCATTTGGTTTGCATTGGGGCCCAAGTGTGTCTGTGGTAAAAGAAATAAGAAATTCCACTTCTGAGCCTCTGAGAGTCACTCAGACTGTGGAGAAATTTCCCCCATGCTCAGACACAATTAGCCGTCAACAACAAGCAAAGGCATCTACAGAGTGCAGGTATGCACGAAGCTAAAATGGGCCAAAGCCCTTGAAAACCTACATAGAGTCCCCAACCTGTCACGGAGATGTGCCCCGCGGTAAACAAGCACCCATGCAAGGATTCTGGCATTTTGACAACTTCTTTCTCTGGTGGGGATTTTTTTTCTGGATAAAAGTGTTTGCCTTCACACTGAACTCTGAGACACCCCTCCAGCTATCCCCTTTCACTACTGGGGCAGGCATTTTGAGGAGGCTGATGTGAGGAGTGACCTACCCTGCAGAAACTGTTTGCAGTTGACCAAGTTACATTCCCTAGTATTGGCAAAGACAAACAAAGTCTTTCAGCGAAGGCTGGTGTTGATGTACATGTGTAGAAGGCGCTGAATAGCAATTGACGTAACTTGGCTCTTTGTCAAACAGCGTCAATCACAGGGGCTTACAAGTAGGTGTGTTTGAGAAGGGTGGGGGTGGGGGAGAGAAGGGGGAGAGTCATTATAAAAGATGGATGCCGGAAGCCTGGTGCGCCTTCGGGCAACGGAAATCATTTTCCCAAATCGCGGAAGCACTTCGCAGTCTCCGCTTGTGCGTTTCCAAGTGCTTCGGTCTTTCCTGTCGAAGTCTCCGAGTTCAATTTGGGGTCGGGACTGGGGGGGAACAGGGAGGAATGGGCTGTGATGAGTGGATGGGAGCATCGTACTCAAGACAAGAAATGGATCCCTCCTGGGCAAAAAAGTCCCCAAGCTACGGTTGAAAAAGCGGGACCATTTAGGCCATACAGACATCGAGACAAACAAATAATTGACACCATCTCTAAAGCACAGAGATTACAGTGCTCTCCCCAGTCCCCACACAATTTTCCTTTCTCGGTCAGTTTTTAGTTTTCTGATGTTCAGATCTAGGGTGGTTTTTGTGTTTCTCCTTTTTTCTATTTCTTTTTTTAAAATCTGCATCCTGCAACAAATCACTGTAAAAGGACCTGTGCAAAAAATAGCAAAAGTTGGTCTGGAAACAGGAAGGCAGACACTCTGTGACCAATCTGGCGCGAGTTAGGACCTAATTCGTTGCGTCCACATTGGTTTTGACTCATTCAGGGATATCTGCCTGAGAGAGTGACACACTTCGGATGAATGACGCTGCGCAACGGCAGTGCTGAGTGTGTACACACACATGCACGTGTGTTAACAGACATGCACGGAATGTTTCGCACACACGTACTGTGTGTGCACTGCACACCAATCTTGCGTACATACTTCTTGCGCACTTAGTTTCACTTGGTTACTGACCAAATTTCTAAAATTCTGCGTAATAGTGCGACCAGGATCTGGCTGCAGTCACTCTGCAGTACCCATGTACTATCTTGTCAGTGCTCTCTTGAGCCACAGCTGTAGCCACTGCCAATGGATTCTGATATGGCTCACATTGGTACACATTGACATGGGCTACTCACTCCCCCTAGTCTACTGGCACTATTTTGATGGTAGCAGGGGTGGATGTCACAAAGCCTTACAATGCGTCGTAACTCAACTCACAATGGATAAAGATGACCCATCATTAGTTGTGACTTGTGATACGGTGTATGGTTTCTGTTTCAGCAATCAATCATCTTGCGACTGATCGTAAGTTACGAGGGGTTTGGTCACTTTGGTGACATCGACTGCAGAACTTTGCCCACTGAGCCTACACTAGTAAATCTACACAGGCTACTCGGTAAAAAAATTAACTGAGTACGGGTCAGGTTAGGTTACATGCATTATGCAAGGTCCTGACATAAACACTTATTATGTCGACAAAGGGGCAAAGACTCCTGATAGAGCTCCGGGCTGGTTCTTATTTTCGGTGTCTGTTCCACAATCCGAATAAAAGTACAGAGGAATGTCATGCCGGCTCTCATGTTCGGTCTTTGTTGTTGACTCCGCATGGGGCAAATGCATGGCAATGCTTTCCGTACCCGACAGAAGCGTTCATGAACTTGTTCGCCTTCCATGTCACAATGCGTACAAATCCCATCGCATCATTCAAAGTGTCCTCTTTTTTTACATTTTTTCAATTTGTCCTTTTTTTGTCCTGAGTTTTTGTGTGTGAGCTGTTGTTGGTGGTTGAAGGCAAGCAAATGGGAGTACAGAGCACCCTGGCAGGAGGCAAGCATGTATCATTCGGCCGAGGGGGGGGGGACAGAGTGACAAATGAACGCACTTTAAAGCTTTTGGAGTCGGAAATATTTCCCCTCACTTTGCCTGGAGCCACCAACGTGCCCCCCTCCTCCCTTTTTATCCTGCCACAAAAGAGCAAATCACTGTGTGCTTATGAAAAAAAGGGCAAAGAATACACCACTTTTTTTGGCGAGGCAAGTTCATGACTGGTTCCAAAAAAGATCTGTGCTGTCAACAAAATATGATTTTTCTCACTCCTTGTATATTTCATCGTCGGAGATAAAGAATATGAAAACTAGTGGGTGGGGGGGGAGTTGAGTGGGCAGCCCTTTATCTGTCCACGTCATAATACTGTCCCCTATGGCATCAGTGCCCCAGTCCCGACTACCACCCAAGACCAAAGTTTACCCTTCTCAACCCATATTTCCAGGGGGCCAGCTAGCCCAGCTGCTAAGAATTGTTAACCACCGCGTACCCTGCGCATGCTCGCACAGAAACCCCCTTCCATTGACCATTGCTCAATACTGCTTACTGCACAATTCAATTGGGGATTTGTAACATGAATGGCAGTACCGCAGGTACCACCACGTTACAACCAGGCAGTTAAGTTGATGCACAACAAGAGTTAAACAAGCACCGTGAAGCCCTGCCATCTGATTGGAACTGAAGTCAGTATTAACTTGGTCCAAGACAGAAGCTGCACTGTGTCAACGCCAGTAATTATCCTGTAAGCTTAGGTTTAACCAGGATCTCCAAATTCAGAGAGCTGGTGACCGGACAATAAAACTACATGATGGGGAGCGACAACAACACTCTTCCAAGAACGTTTCCTCTGAATGAGAGAAATGATATGAGATATCCCACTCCCTCTCATTCCTGCGAAGGAAATCCAACACCTTGTTGAGAAGGAGGATGTGAAGTGAAAGCCATCCTGTCACTTGTCCGATAACAGGCTCCATCGTTAATGAAGGGTGACTCTTTGGCAGCGAAGGAAGATCTTGTGTCAGAGAGGTCAGAGGTCGTGTGCACGTGGTGAGGCAAATTGGGCTCTTCTGGGAATGTGTTCAGGCACACTGTGTGCTTGCTATGGAGGTGCAAAGATGGAGCGCATGCATAGTCGTATACATTACATTGTGTGCTCAGCACTGGTGTGAAGCTGAGCCTGAACACCCCAGTGGTACAACTCCTCACTTCCACTATTGAGTATTGATGACCACAGTTTGCATTATGGTTCATGGACCATGCTTTGATAGAGAAAACCAAATTTTTTGGGTGGAAAAACACCACTGTCTTGCAACAAAGGCCATGATTTCAACTTGAAGAGAAAAACTTTAGTAGCACAGTTTGACTATGAATTATAAAAATGGCGGTTTGATGAAAAAAGATCATGGTTTGCTGTATAGTGACCATAGTCTCAATGCTTGGATGGCATTGATCATGGTTTTGGTGGCAACTGAGGTCATGGGCTTGGCAACTAATTTGGCAAAAAGACCATAGTGTGTCTGGTCCACTCTTCATTGAAGTTTACATTATAATGATTCTGCCTTCGATAACGGTCCTGCTAGGATCAAAACATTTAAGGCCCTCAACATTTCTGAGTTGAAATGATTCGTAGTCCCACATGTTCTTCGCCATAAGTGATAGGTTTGAGGTAACACCATGCAATTTCTCTTTTGTGAGTGTGTATGAGTTCTGAAAAGAACCGGAAGAACTCTCTGAAAAGAACCATAAGAAACACAAACACACACACACACTCTCAGAAGAGATATTGCATGTTGTCACTACAAACCTGTCACTTTTTCTGCTACTCTCAACACGAAAACCTTCAAATCTCAAAGCTAGTTCTTCGCCATGTTCTACAGAACTCAAAAGGAAGTGAGTGCCGTGCACTGGCTCATACCATGGAGGAATAAGCCCCCTTATTCCTCCATGCTCATACACAGACTTCCCTTTCCCCATGACAGACAGGCTAAAGAACAAGCACTGTGGTGTGAAGGCAGGGTCTGTGGTTATTTCTTATCCAAATAAGCCCAAGCTACTCCAACAACAGGCAAGCAGTGGTGATGGTAGTGAGTGGGGGGGGGGGGGGGGTAGATAAGATGTTGGAGGTGAAGCCTGGCAGGCCTAATGCTTCCCCTTTCCTTCCTTCCAACCCCCTCCCCTCAGTTCCTCCTCATTAGCATAGAAAGACAAATAGGAAATTGCCTGTTGCTTCTCAGCTGATTGTATATCCTTGATTACATAAGCAGTGTAGACAATCCCAGGAGATGCTTGGGTGGAGTGAGCTCCCTGTGGCCTGTGGTTTACACATTCACACCTCGCACACATTGCAGTGATCCTGGAGAGGACAGTTTTATCAGGGGTTACACTTAATGAAGGTATAGGCCATGATTGATTGAGCCTTCATTGAGGTGACAAGGCAGGGAGAGTGGCTGTTCTTTAGGGCCGCTCCATACTAGTATTGCACGAAAAATGACAAACCTCGGTAGGTTCTGGTACAATCTACCAAATACCGACCGTGTTCGGACAAAAGGAAGTGAAAAAAGGCCGACAAAGTTTTTTTCTCCATTTGGTCATTTCTGTGCTTGTTTACAGCTCAGCTCCAATCAGACTGCGTGCAACTGCAAGTCCCGGTAGTGTTGGAAGTCACAGTCCATTCGATTGGCATTTTAACAACACATCATTACAAAACTGGGGAGGGGGGGGTGGCTGTCGGGTTCTGATCCAAGCAGGACCTAGTATCAAAGGCAGGACCACATATTAACACTGAGCATCCTACAGATGAGAAACATCCCTGGCTAGAATCAAAACAACAGCCCCTCAAACCTCACCCTTTTAGTATTAACAAGAACTATACACCGCCAAATTGATACAACCACAATGGTATCTTTCTGTACAAATTTTTACAGTCAACCACACCATCTTTGAGTTTCTGGGGAATAAGTCGATTTTGTGAAATGCTTAGTTGTCGCGACAACCTTGGGTAAATTGTAGCCTTCCGAAATGTCCGCTCTTTTTTTTTTTTACCCCACCTCAGCAAGAAAGGGAGATGAAGTTGCCAAGCCTTAAAGGTCACGCCGCGTGATTCACAGGCTCAAAAAACCCTCATCTGGTTTAAGTTCGGGACAAAGCTATGATCCGCAAAACCAGTCAGTAATAACACATTTCCTGTCTGTTTCTATAAAAGGCGTGCAGTCAGTCCCCGGGTTTTTTTTCCTTCTTCAAAGGAAACCCCCCAAATGAGTGTGAACCGTGAACCAAATGTCCAATCCTAAAAAGAATTGACTACAAATTCACAATGAGAAAAGAAACGGAGAACACGGACTTGCGTTGAAGAATGTGTCAAGATGGCCAAGTTAGTCTAACTAATGAACAATAAGAACCTATGGATAGTATCTGGAGACTAGCAAAATGAAAAGAGTGGGAAAGCTTTCCTCAAATCATCAGATGCAATGAACTAGAAACCATTGTTACAAAAGATTACGCACTCTTTCCAACTGGTCTGTCTTTCAGAACTATCCATAAGTTGTTACCGTGACTAAACGAGTACAATTGGGTTAACTGTGTTGTAGTTAAGTGGTGTTTCTGTTTGAACTTTTGAAGACAGTGAGAAAAGGAGAAGAGGTATCGTACTCGTAGTTGACTAGGTGTACTTACGATACATGCAGCCTGCTTCACCGTTGAATCGGGACCAGCCGTGGCAGCACTTATACCTGGTGACATAGGAGTTCTCGTAGACAAGGCGGTATGAGGTGTAGTAGGCCGTCCTAGAATAAACAATTTTTTTTTTAATTATCATAATTCATAATCATTTATTTCCCATTTCCAAATTGCTTACCGTACATTGCCCCACTCAGTTTTTTTTCTTCCTTTTATTTGATTGAAAACATTGCTTTAATATAAAGCAGCATCCACTCTTGTGTGATATCAAAACTGCTGTAGCTAGGTTTAAAACTAATCGGTGTTACCATCTGAAAAACTAGAGCCATGATTCCTTTCCTGCCCTCAAAACTGTAGCCGTCTAAACTCGGTATCCTTGAAACCTTGGAGCCAAAGC
This sequence comes from Luidia sarsii, assembly GCA_949987565.1. Taxonomy (NCBI): domain Eukaryota; kingdom Metazoa; phylum Echinodermata; class Asteroidea; order Paxillosida; family Luidiidae; genus Luidia; species Luidia sarsii. The sequence continues at coordinate 89,469 of OX465115.1, read as the reverse complement.
CATATCCACAGCCACTGGCCCAGATAGCGGATGTTAACACTTTACATCGCTTATTATGCTCTACTCTGTGTGACTGACTGAGACTGACTGAATGAATGGAATTCTGGATAACTGCCCAAATAGCCAATGCCACATTTTTGGGTCAGATTTCATGTCCTGTCAGGAGTTACTTTCAGAACTAAAGTAAGGGGGAAAAAAATGAAGGTCAAAAATGAAAATGTTTATAGTGGTTTGGCTTGACAGGCTTCTAGGTATGCATGTAATAAGGTTGGCCGATTCCAAATAGGGAAAATTTTGTTTTTTAATTTTAGTTCAGTTCGGTTTGTTTGTTTTTTTGGACAGGAAGAAAAATGAGGTAACAGCCGCTAGGATTTCCAGAGGCATTTTGGTGAAAAAGGTTAGGCAAAAGGCTTCATGCCCTTCTAATCCACTGGATTCCCAGATGACATAGGCACATTGCAGCGTTCCTCCAATGGAATTTCAAGTGGCTTCTGTTGTTTTCAACCCAACTCTTATTTTTTGTCTCAGGACAGCCAGATAGAAAAATGGCACATTGGGAGTTCACGAATGTGTCGACTAAATTGCACAAAATTTCCAAAAGACTGAAACGGGGCCGCCACAGATGTGGCTGGATATGTTAATCTGCATTCCAGACTGAGCACGAAAAGCTGTTTTCTTCTTCAACAGAACCATTAGCCTCATGTCCTCACTGTGTGGATGAAATGAATCAACTTGGCTGTGACTTGGCCGCTCTGTTAACAATGCTGAATTGCTGATGAGGACAAATTTGATCTACTTGACAGCTCTGCTCGAGAAACTCAACGTTTAAGTTTTCTTTTGTCAAAGGCATCATGTCCCTTTCCATTTGGATCGATGCCAAATGGCTCTCACTATTCGGTGTTTATTACCAAATAATTTGGGGAAAAAATATATTTTCAATTATAATGATTCATTATAAAAATTCATAACAATTGTTAAATGTAGCTGTAGGCATGGATTTAATTGCTTTTTAATTGAACAGCTGCTATAGAAAAACTCAACATTGAGACTGTTAATGACAACTGTATTTAGTGTATAAATTTGGTATTACCTACTACCTAGACACTGGCCAAAGTTTGCTTGTCAATATTGTCATATCATAATGGTGTAATGGTATGATACATGCTTAGACACCGGCTGTTACTAGCTTGCTAATCCCGCTAACTTTGAGTAATCCGGCGAACTCTGGCTAGTCCATGACATTTGCATGACATAGGCATTTGCAATTTTACTGAAGTCTGCGAGTGAAGAGCCCTGCTGCCACATAGTGCCCGTCGAGATGAGTGAGTAGCCCATGTCAATGTGTATTAACGTGAGCCATGTCAGAATCCATTGGCAATGGCTACAGCTATGGCCAGGGATGAGATTCTCCCAAAATGAAAATGCCTGAAATTTTCCGTCCTGGCAAGCGAGCGCAAAGCCCTTACGGCGTGGGGATCAGGCCCCGCTTAAGCCAGGCCCGGAAAATGTTGGATTATAGACGCTCTCTGTGGAGCAATCTGAGCCCATTTCTGACCAAGATGGCTCAAGAAAGCATTGACAAGATAGCAGGGATGCTGCACAACGACTGCAGTCAGATACTGTTGACTGGCGTGATATTGCCAGCCATAGACGAACATGTGAATGACCAACTTAGACCAAGGGAATTGGGTGATGGAGATGGGAGGGGCAGCATTTTCTTTTCTTTTTTCAAACTGAGACTTACCTGCGCTCATAGCCAACACACCACTGGCCGGAGTAGCCACAGTTTGGCCTCCACACCTTGACCATGCGTGTGTAGGCCTTCACGCACGGCCTGCGATGACCAATCATGGAGGGCTCCTGGTACGGACATACGTGCGGCCTGGTGTGGTGGGCAGGGAATGACAAAGAAAGTACATGAAAACCATAATGATTTAGTAGATAAACAAATAAATGAAAAACTGACTGGGAACTTTAGAACAAATTGAAAAGAAATGGCCAAAAAAATTTGACTGGACCGGGGTTTGAACCGGAGACCTCTGGTTTTGAGTACCAGCACTCTTAGTTTTAATAATCATCTCTGAGCTCAGTTGTGCACTGTGCAGCACTTTAATACCCACCACTTGTTTCTAGCACATGACCTGAATCCTGCACAATCCTACAAACCTTCAGTTATAACTCTAAACTTGACAGTCCAACAGTGTCTCCCTGGATCATTGGTACCTACTCCATTTTGTGGTAATGTTTATTTTTTTACTACCAAGTGCCCTCCATCACATTGGGCCTTGTAACTTGGATCCTACATTTTCCTACAGTGACAAAAACTCCACATGCCCTCAATCCTGCAAATTCCTACAATGCATCAGCCATCAAATATACCACATGTCCTCAATCCTACACATTCCTACACTGTGTTGCAGAACTTGTGAAATAATGCATTGCCAATTTCTACTGTGTATTCAGAGATTGGTGGATGAAAAAAAAGGAAAAAAAGCTGGTTTTCTTTTTCTTTCAACATATCACTAACACAAAGATTTTGAAAAAGTCATTGGAGTGAGTGCTAACAATAGAAAGGCCGAATGCTTAAAAAAAAACTCGCTAAGTCCTTTGTTTTGGTTATCTTCCCTAGGAGTTCTTTCTTTCTCGTTTCCATGACATTTTGGTTGAGCTGAATTAGCCCTTTGTGAAATTCACATCCAGAGGCTGCCTTGAATTCCACAGTTGCTGCTTGTCAAGTGTCAACATCAGTAGGATTACAGCAACGCGCAGTACAATATCCCATCCACTCATAATCATTGATGCAAATAAGGCAACTCAGCCAGTGATACTGATAGTTAAAGAGGAACTAATAGTAATAATACTAACTTAATAGATGGCTTTCTGGGTTATAAGTTCATTGCTCTTTCTTGATATTGCGACAGGAATACAAATTCATTCAACATTTTCTTTTTTTGTCATTGGAATTAAATTCCTGTGCATGGGTGAGAGATCTCATTAATATCTGGTTCGCTTGTCATTGCCCTAGCCCAGCCTAGCACTCCCACCACACATTTTTTTCCCACTCTCCCAACAATTGGCATAGCTTTGCTAGCATGTAGCAACCATTGTTGAGAGCAGGTAGGCTTTGTGTGGGCTTTTCCCAAAGGGTCGGAACTAAGCACAGAACAGTCATTCCAGGCTGGGATTTTCACCTTGCGTGACAGCGCTCCGGACCCTCTTCCAAAGCACCGTGCCCCCCCCCCCCCCCCAATCTAAGCAGTAAGCACCCTTGGTATCTACAACACTTAAGCTTACGGATCAGCGCTGAGGCACCCCCTGCCCCCCCCCCCTTTCCTCCCCTCTCCCTTCTTTTTACCGCCACCAATACAAAGGACCTAGAGCTGCCCACAGAGAACAGTAAAGAGAGGAGAGGGGCAGAGGTTCGCCTAATCCCTCGGCACCACAGAAGGAAGGAGGAGCAGTTAAGCCCGTCCCGCCCCCCCCCCCCACCCGAGAACGAAACAATATCGTGTCTGAGTTGCTTGTTTACAACTGGGCTTGACCGGGTTCTTCAAAAGGCCCTCAACCGCATAACGAACCATAGCAGGCAAGCACATATTTTGCGGTCTTTTTTTTTTGGGGGGGGGGGTCAAATGGCTCCCAACAAGATCAAAGTAAAATGCGCCACTTCAGAAGAAACGTGTGGGAACTTGGTACGCTTTACTCTCCCGAGTCCAGAGTCCTACGCGGTTGACTTCTCTGGATGTGGTGCTTTTTTTTCAAAATGATTATCTTTTCTATCATTATTTCCTTTCTTTCGTCAGCAATTTCAATCCACATGGATGCGACTGAGGTTCCCCACCTTTTGTGCTTGGCGTTGTTCGTTCCCTCAACAACAAAAAGAATGGAGGGGAGAAAAAAAAGTATCGATGTTTCGTCCATATAATTCGGGATTAGGCCTAACTGATTGCAAAGTGAAATTGAGTCGCGCCTAGTGATCGAGGAGCCGATCAACCCTTCTATGGAACAGCGGGCGCGAGGTTATACTGCATCAAGCGGTAGATTATGTTCATAATAAATAACAACCCATTGTCATAGTCCAGTCTTTTGAAGTCCTCCGGCAAGTTGGTAATGGTAGACGACAACAATTTGTATTCTGTGGGAATGTTCATGGAATATACCCATTCACGGGGGAAAGTTGGTTCATTAATAATACAGGGCCAAATTCACAGGGCTCTTGCTCCGTTCAGCTCGCCATCAAATATGAAGGACAGACGAGATAAAGGAAACCGATCAGAATGATTGAATTTATCAGTTTATAAAACTGCCTTATGCTTACGGACGATACCAAAAAGTTAAATGAAAATGTTGCACCATGAAGTTCATGAACACTAGATAGTATATCCTTGTCAAAAATAGTATGCAAACATGTACTAAACTGCTTAGGCCTACGGACAATTTTTTTTTCCAAAATGCGAACCTCAACAATTGGAAGGGCCCGATGTTTCGATCCTAGCACAAGTAGCAGTACCTCTTCCTTTATGAGAAAGGTCCTGCTAGGATCGAAACATCAGGCCCTCCTAATTCTTGAAGTTAAATTTCGACAAATTTACATACAAGCAGTGTCATGCAGTTTGTTCAAAAGGGTTCAAATTCTTCAATGATCAATCCGTCTGTCCAATCTTATTTTCATCTGTGGCCCACCAAACTAATCCACATGACATAGATTATCCATCAACCGGTGAAGGTAGAACTAAACTTAGACCTAAACTTAGTCACAATGGTCGACTGAACCAAATCACGGATTTTTGTGATTCCACCACGGTGTATTTGAAAACTGAGTTTGTGGTTAGGAGGGAATATGTGCTGTTGCTTGGCGGGGTGCTTGGCGTTTGTTTGTCTGTTTGTTTGTTTACACGATTGACTGTATATTGATGGAGTTGACGGACTTACATGCCGGCACCCAATTCGTTGCCGGTGTTGGTCATGGGCACCCCCGAGGTCCGGACGGGGATGGGGTCGCCGTACTGCTGCTGTTGGCCGTAGCCCTGCTGCTGACCGTAGCCCTGCTGCTGGGGCCCGCTGTAACCTGGCACCGGGTCCATGTAGTTCATGCCTCCCTGCGGTAAATACTGGCTGCCCACCATCTCCAATCTGCTTAGTAATCCAATCACCAGAACGGCGAGGCAGAACGGTGCGCCGCTCTCACCCGGACCCATGGTCGATAGCTCCACAACGCACACAACACACAGAAAATAATCTCCCCCTTTTTCTCCCCGTCTGGCAGATAACCAATTTTTTTTCTGAAAAGGTAAAAATCGAAACGCTTTCCTTCCTTTCCGTGCGCTGCCTTCCGAATGGGGGGTTAACCGCCTGATGAACTTTTCAACTCACGGCCGGCGCTTCTCAACTCGGCGTAAACTTTCGCCTCCCGCGCCGGTGTTCGGTGGAGGTTAATTTAATCCTGCGAGAAAAGTGTCGACGAATATTCTCCCTCCACCCTGAGTGGAAAGCTGCTGGGGGAAAAAAAGGTAGCCAAAAACCTTCCCTGAGAAAAAAAAAGACCCCAGAGGTATCGACTGTAATTCACGTGTGGGCCTGGCGCATGAATATCCCCGCGTTTCTCTTCCAAAGATTTTTTTATCCCGATCAATCTTCGATCGCTCGCATGAGGACTTCGGAGGCCAGTGGTCCGCTGTGTCGAGTGTTATCACACTTGTTTGCGGAATGCAAGCAGTGGTGCACGTGCAAGGACTGCTATCGACCGTGTTCACTGATTTCGCATGGATGCGCCCCGCTGTGTGTGCCAAAGGGCCACGCCATCCATCCAAAGCGCGGAGTCGCAGTAGGCCCGTGCGCGCAGACGCGCCTCATGAATTATGCATCTCGACTTCGATTGGCCAATTGTGCGCACTGAGCTCGGCGCCTCCCGCACTGCCATTGGTCCGCAGCGCCGGGCCGCCGAAAACGGTGATTAACAGACAGCCAATCAGCGGCCAGGAAAAGGGGGCAAGAGTGTAGATGTGGTCGAAAGTTTAGGCGGGCACAACGCCCGCCTTACGAATTACGATAATAATTATGTTGTCAACCTTTCCTCTTCTTCTCTAACTGACGCAGAGCATACGTTACTTTCCAAGGGCTTGAACTTTTGTCCTACTCCCCCCAAAGTTGACCAAGTAATGCTCAGTCAAGATCTCACTGAGTATTACCGCAGACTTCGTCTGACTGAGTTCTTCTTTGATTCTGGCTCCAGTAAAGAAGAACCTTTCCGTGTAAAAAGCACCTGGGTCCCCCCCAAGAACCGTGTTCCAGCCCTTGAAACGTATGTGCAAGCAGTCAGTTCTCAAGTTTCCAACTCCTCTCATCTTACCCGTAAGCCCCACGACAATCTCCCTAGGGAAGAACGCCTTGCTCTCAACACTCTACGTTCCCGCGGTGACATCATTATCAAGCCAGCAGATAAAGGGTCAGCCGTAGTTATCATGGATCGCCAAAAATATATTGATGAAGCCAATCGCCAACTCAACAATCCCCAGCACTATAAATGTCTGGACTCTAACCCCACTGGCAAATTTTCAGAGCAAATTCAGGAAGTTTTGGATGACATGCGATCACGTGATCATTTGAGTAAAAAAGCTCACAGATTTCTATCACCTATCAATTGTAGAACTGCCAGATTCTACCTTCTCCCGAAAATTCACAAGGCCAACAACCCAGGTAGACCCATCATCTCTGGCAATGGTTCACCTACGGAACACATATCTCTTTTCATTGACTCTTTTCTCAAACCCCTGGTTCCCCAAATCCCCTCTTACGTCCATGACACTCCCGACTTTCTGCGAAAGTTGGAAAGTGTCAAGGATCAAATCCCTGCCACTGCCATAATTGGTACTATTGACGTCTCCTCTCTATACACTAACATCCCCCAGGAAGAAGGCATTCAAGCTTGCTCCTCGGCCCTGGCCAAGGGAACACAGTCTTCTCCACCCATCTCCGACATAACCACCCTCATGAGGTTAGTGCTGGCCAAGAATAATTTCTCCTTTCTTGGCAAGCACTATCTTCAAGTGCATGGCACTGCCATGGGCACGCGCATGGCTCCTTCCTTTGCATGCCTCTTCATGGGTGACCTTGAGGAACGCATGCTCAGTGAGGCTCCATGCCGTCCCTGGATTTGGTGGAGATACATAGATGACGTGTTCTTCATTTGGACTAGGGACGGTAGCAGCTTGAATGCGTTCTTTGACCACATCAATTCCTTCCATAGGACCATCAAATTCACTTGGGAGCAGTCTCTTCAACAGACCCACTTTCTGGACGTCACCGTCCGGAAAGACCTCAATACACTAACTACTGACTTGTATTCTAAGCCCACCGACACTCATCAATATCTCCATTCCTCCAGTTGTCACCCTAGACACTGTAAGACTGGTATAGCTTACAGCCAGGCCCTCAGATTGAGGCGTATATGTTCCAATGAGTCCGACTTTCGCCGCCATACACGTGTATTGGCCAGTAACTTGGTTGCTAGAGGCTATAGTTCTCGCCAAGTGAAGAACTCCATTGCTAAAGTCTATTCCATTCCCAGAAGTTCGGCACTAAAACAAAAGCCTCCAGGTCCCAAGGACAAGCCCAAAGTTCCCTTAGTTACTTCCTACCACCCTTCTCTTCCTCCTCTCAGGAAGATAACTAAGGAAAACCACCATATTCTCCACACTTCAGATCGTCTGGCTGAAGCCATTCCTAATTCGCCTGTTTTGGCTTTCAGGCGCCCCCGTAACCTGCGTGACTTAATTGTCCGAGCAGAGGTTCCCCCTTTGGACTCTTCACCTCCAACCAAATTTGGTACATTTAAGTGTACCTCGAAATGCATTGTTTGCAAGACACATGTCAAGGAAATAGACTCTTTCAATGGACATTCTTCTGGAACTACCCACACGACCTATGGCTCTATCACGTGCACTACCTCAAACATCATATACCTCATCTCTTGTAGAGTTTGTAATATTCAGTATGTTGGCGAGACAAAAAACACCCTCAAAAAACGAATCTATGGCCATAGGTCTACCATCAAAACCGGTAAAATGGACACCCCTGTTGGGTATCACTTCAATCTCCCTGATCATTCGATATCAGACATGAGTGTACTGGGCATAGAATCACTTGGTCACCGTAGTAATGCTGTCCGTCTTAGCCGTGAGAAAATGTGGATGAAGCGTCTTCGGACTATTCAACCACATGGTCTCAACATCCAGGAGGGTAATGACTAACACCATGCAGCTTTCTGATAATCCTTCTTTTGTGTTCAGTCTTTCACACTTCTCTCTTTGATCTTTTCCCCCTATTGTCACTAATCCCTACCCCACTCCTTGCCCTTCTCTTTGATCTTTCCCCCTCCTCTCACTAATCCCTACCCTACCCCTTGCCCTTCCCTTTGATCTCTCCCTACCAGCTTCACTCTTTGTCCTCTGTTTCTCATCCGTGTCCTATTCACTCTCCCCCCCTGCCTTCGTGTACATGTATCTGTTTTGTCCTTGTCACTCTGCCTTTGAGAAAGGTCCTGCTAGGATCGAAACGTCAGGCCCACTAAATTTTAGATTTACTTTTTGGTAATTTTAGTCAGTAAGCAGTTTGCAACATTTTTGTATATCACCTTAAGTCATTCCTTATGTTGCTGTATCCCCTCGTGGTGATCCTCCTTGCTGACCTGTCTACGTGTGTATGTAAGTCTGTCCGTCCGTTGGTATGTAAGTCTACGTTCTGTGTTTGTCTCTTGTTTTTTGCTCTTACTAACATGAATAACCCTACCTGTTTCTTTCAACTTAGGAAACTGCAAGAAAAGGCTCTTCGGTACACTTTCCATCAAGACAACTACAACTTTTTCTCAGTCTCTCGCCTGATCCCTACTGGCTTACAGATATCTCACACCCCCCAAATTGGAAAACTCTCCCCCAACCTACAGAAAAAATGGAATCAAATTCTTTATAGTGCTTCCATTCAGCTCATCAAGGTCCTCTCTGAGCAATGTGAAATCACCCTTCAGGCTGTCCACCAGGACATTGCTAATCTGGACTCAAAACTACGCGCCAGCTGTTCTGAAAGCCAGTACAAGGATCTCAGTGATGAGATTGAGAAAGGTCTCTCTAACCTCAATTCTGTTCTCACCGACAGGAGAAACAAGAAGATTGGTGGCCTTGTTGCCAAACAACGCAGACACAACCGCTTCAGACGCAGTCCCCAGTCTACACCTTTACCCCCCACTAACACTGTTGTCAACCTTTCCTCTTCTTCTCTAACTGACGCAGAGCATACGTTACTTTCCAAGGGCTTGAACTTTTGTCCTACTCCCCCCAAAGTTGACCAAGTAATGCTCAGTCAAGATCTCACTGAGTATTACCGCAGACTTCGTCTGACTGAGTTCTTCTTTGATTCTGGCTCCAGTAAAGAAGAACCTTTCCGTGTAAAAAGCACCTGGGTCCCCCCCAAGAACCGTGTTCCAGCCCTTGAAACGTATGTGCAAGCAGTCAGTTCTCAAGTTTCCAACTCCTCTCATCTTACCCGTAAGCCCCACGACAATCTCCCTAGGGAAGAACGCCTTGCTCTCAACACTCTACGTTCCCGCGGTGACATCATTATCAAGCCAGCAGATAAAGGGTCAGCCGTAGTTATCATGGATCGCCAAAAATATATTGATGAAGCCAATCGCCAACTCAACAATCCCCAGCACTATAAATGTCTGGACTCTAACCCCACTGGCAAATTTTCAGAGCAAATTCAGGAAGTTTTGGATGACATGCGATCACGTGATCATTTGAGTAAAAAAGCTCACAGATTTCTATCACCTATCAATTGTAGAACTGCCAGATTCTACCTTCTCCCGAAAATTCACAAGGCCAACAACCCAGGTAGACCCATCATCTCTGGCAATGGTTCACCTACGGAACACATATCTCTTTTCATTGACTCTTTTCTCAAACCCCTGGTTCCCCAAATCCCCTCTTACGTCCATGACACTCCCGACTTTCTGCGAAAGTTGGAAAGTGTCAAGGATCAAATCCCTGCCACTGCCATAATTGGTACTATTGACGTCTCCTCTCTATACACTAACATCCCCCAGGAAGAAGGCATTCAAGCTTGCTCCTCGGCCCTGGCCAAGGGAACACAGTCTTCTCCACCCATCTCCGACATAACCACCCTCATGAGGTTAGTGCTGGCCAAGAATAATTTCTCCTTTCTTGGCAAGCACTATCTTCAAGTGCATGGCACTGCCATGGGCACGCGCATGGCTCCTTCCTTTGCATGCCTCTTCATGGGTGACCTTGAGGAACGCATGCTCAGTGAGGCTCCATGCCGTCCCTGGATTTGGTGGAGATACATAGATGACGTGTTCTTCATTTGGACTAGGGACGGTAGCAGCTTGAATGCGTTCTTTGACCACATCAATTCCTTCCATAGGACCATCAAATTCACTTGGGAGCAGTCTCTTCAACAGACCCACTTTCTGGACGTCACCGTCCGGAAAGACCTCAATACACTAACTACTGACTTGTATTCTAAGCCCACCGACACTCATCAATATCTCCATTCCTCCAGTTGTCACCCTAGACACTGTAAGACTGGTATAGCTTACAGCCAGGCCCTCAGATTGAGGCGTATATGTTCCAATGAGTCCGACTTTCGCCGCCATACACGTGTATTGGCCAGTAACTTGGTTGCTAGAGGCTATAGTTCTCGCCAAGTGAAGAACTCCATTGCTAAAGTCTATTCCATTCCCAGAAGTTCGGCACTAAAACAAAAGCCTCCAGGTCCCAAGGACAAGCCCAAAGTTCCCTTAGTTACTTCCTACCACCCTTCTCTTCCTCCTCTCAGGAAGATAACTAAGGAAAACCACCATATTCTCCACACTTCAGATCGTCTGGCTGAAGCCATTCCTAATTCGCCTGTTTTGGCTTTCAGGCGCCCCCGTAACCTGCGTGACTTAATTGTCCGAGCAGAGGTTCCCCCTTTGGACTCTTCACCTCCAACCAAATTTGGTACATTTAAGTGTACCTCGAAATGCATTGTTTGCAAGACACATGTCAAGGAAATAGACTCTTTCAATGGACATTCTTCTGGAACTACCCACACGACCTATGGCTCTATCACGTGCACTACCTCAAACATCATATACCTCATCTCTTGTAGAGTTTGTAATATTCAGTATGTTGGCGAGACAAAAAACACCCTCAAAAAACGAATCTATGGCCATAGGTCTACCATCAAAACCGGTAAAATGGACACCCCTGTTGGGTATCACTTCAATCTCCCTGATCATTCGATATCAGACATGAGTGTACTGGGCATAGAATCACTTGGTCACCGTAGTAATGCTGTCCGTCTTAGCCGTGAGAAAATGTGGATGAAGCGTCTTCGGACTATTCAACCACATGGTCTCAACATCCAGGAGGGTAATGACCAACACCATGCAGCTTTCTGATAATCCTTCTTTTGTGTTCAGTCTTTCACACTTCTCTCTTTGATCTTTTCCCCCTATTGTCACTAATCCCTACCCCACTCCTTGCCCTTCTCTTTGATCTTTCCCCCTCCTCTCACTAATCCCTACCCTACCCCTTGCCCTTCCCTTTGATCTCTCCCTACCAGCTTCACTCTTTGTCCTCTGTTTCTCATCCGTGTCCTATTCACTCTCCCCCCCCTGCCTTCGTGTACATGTATCTGTTTTGTCCTTGTCACTCTGCCTTTGAGAAAGGTCCTGCTAGGATCGAAACGTCAGGCCCACTAAATTTTAGATTATAATTATTATCCAATAAAAACTGTGTGCATTCACCCCAGTCCTCGTGTCATTTGTTTTGATCAAACTCTTGATGTTTACATTCAGTACAGCTTAGCCTTTGTTGCTGATAATTTTAAAATGAACAAAAGCATGATCGCTCCCCGTAACAAATGCAATGACGATGATGTCATGGGTTGGCTATATAGCGAGGAATGACCCTCCTACCGTTCCTTCATGCTCATACGAAACATTTTCGTCAAATGACGAAAAGCTTTCCAGAATGAGGAGACTAGAACGCGGTCACATTTCCCATTTTGGCAGTTTGGTGCGCGCCGCCAGGCACGTCTCATCCTTTATACATATACACATTGTATATTAATCTGATAGCTTGACGTCAAAAGAGTGTGTTCTTTCGACCAACAACTGCAGCTTGTTACTGAGGGCAAGAAATGATGTTAGTCCTGTGCCAATACCGGTAATGCACGGAATCAAACCCATGTATGCTGCACCCATAAATGTACACATAGAGTGTAATCTAAGGATACACAATTGGGTTGCTTGTTGATGGGGAGGAAATTGGACGGAGGTTGTCTATACTACGGATAGGCCTATTCCTCGACGTATAGGCTCCCGCATTTCCTGGGATAGGTCCTTAGCTTCCCGAGAATCATAACATAAATTGGAGGAGATCTAAAACAATGTACCGGTACATGTACATGTACATGTATATAATTTATCATCTCTCAGGCCTATATCATCTTCCATTCTCTTCGTCTTCCAAAAGTAGACACGGAGATCGGGACCTGTCATGGGTAGTGGGATACAACATTTCCAACGCATGTAAATAGAGGGTACAAGGGTTACAGCCACATTATGTATTCGCACCCATGTTAGTTATCCATCGTTCTCCTCTCGAAGTCTCACTTGGCGAGTATAGACCTGCAGCGTCGTTCTGCGTGCCATAGGCTTTGGTAGTATAGGCCTACATACATGTACATGTACATCAGCTCGTGAGTGAATTTCATGATTCGATTGAATCACAATCATTATTGATATAAGTGGTGGGCGGGAGCACAATGCAGAAGTTTTGCGGTGACGCCATTTAAAGGCTCTGTATACTGTACAACATTGGTAAAGGTCAAACGATTGCCACCGTTTGTGTGTTAAACCATTAAACATTCCAAAAAAGTAATTCTGCGACGGTTTTACCTAGTACCTCAAATGGTAATCTGAGAAAGCAGAAAAATGCAAAACCTTGTCACGGTTTACACACCGTTCTGTAGACTAGTTATAATTTATTACTCGCGAGTAATAAACTATTTGTCGATGTTTAAGTGACGATTTCTCGAAAAGCACAGTATCCCAAACCATAAGAATTTTAAGATGTCAACATATACAGGATTAGTATCATGACCATTATACACACTGTGTAAATTAGAAGGAAATCTGGACGATAAGACATTTCTTTCGGACTTTGTCCGCTCTTCTCAAAGCCGTAGGGTCCACCCCTATTCGAAAGCGACGACTATGGTACCATTGCAAACCTTTCACATTGACTCATAGTAAGGTAATAAGGAAGCAACAGGGTTAACACTGTGCTGGGGTTACTTTGGGAGACCGAGGAACGAAAGTTGCGGTCACGAAGGTGGTTTTCCTTTCTATCCTGCTGCCGTGCCACTGCCAGCGCGTGCCGTGTGCGTGGGTGGCTGTACGTGTGCTGGGAGCCGGTGACGGGGAGTGGGGACGGATCCTGTCGAAACCGGAAACCGCCGAGGAAGGACTTGTTGATCGGAGCGGGGGTTTTACAAGGATGCCATCAGCCCTGTGTTCTGTATACACCATTAGTGACCATTACCCCTACGCGCATTCCCTTCGCTATATCCCTGTTATGAATCAGGCTCCCCGTGAGTAAACCGACCCCACATTGATACTCCATATCTGTCCTCGAATTAAATCCCCCTCCCTCTTTTTTCTTCTTCAACTATTCAGATAACTCAGCCAAACCATGGACGCTCGCGACTGTTCAGGGTTGGGCGGCCTGTACACAGACGTCGTCAGGGATCACCAAACTTGAGGGAACGCGCCCACACTTCCGATTCTGCGCGATGACGTCCGATCCGGGAAATGAGCGATTCATTGTGGACAGTTCTCGACTTAGGGAGAGAGTAAAAAACATCTGAAATAAGAAACAGTGCCGATAGTTTAATATCTAACCATAACGCAGGGAACTAACTTTTCAGTCTGAAAAATTGGCAAAGAAAAATTGTCAAAGAAATGTTGACTGGAACGGGACTTGAACCCGAGATCTCTGGACTAACGTATTTTACCAGTGCTCTTCCATCTGAGCTATCATCCAGCCCTTAGATGGTTGCCTCCCAAATAGTCAACTAGTCTTTGCCGGGGTGGGGGCGGCAGTCACTGAGTCAGAAGCAATTCATTCATTAACTCCAGGAATCACATCCCCGCTTTCATTATGATGTAAATAAGTTCAGTTTTTCCTTGGTTTGTTTGACATTTCAGTCTGAATAGATGTGTTGCTTTCTCTTGCTAGTACCACATAGGCCTACATGTAGGCCATAGAATGTGTTTATTTCCTTGTGACCTTTTACATGTTTCTGTTGAAATGCCGCTGATGTTGCAACTGGTGTTCCACCTGTTGTCGTTCCAGCCGACGCTGTCATCTGTTTTCGAGAAAACGCACCCAAGTCATCTGCCGGAAAAACCATCCAGATTCCTGTCAAAATGATTTATTACGTGTTTTTTTTTTCTCCTTACGAAATCGTGAAAACGATCCGATGAGGAAATCCCCCCAAAGCAAATCGAGGATCCACGGCGCTCGCACAGACTAGATATAAGAGGTATAAGAACGGTCACTATCACTTTCGTTTTCCAATATTTATTGCGGGTTTCCTATTCGGGGTTCCCCCGACCTACATTGACCGAGAGGGCATGGCAACTGGATCGATACTGACGGGTTTCACTCCAAGGAGTGTTGTTGTTGCTGTTGTTGGTTGTTGGTGGGCCGGCGGTGGTAATGTTGCTGCTGCTTTTGCTGCTGCTGTTGCTGTTGCTGCTGCTGTTGCTGATGTTGCTGCTGCTGTTGCTGTTGCTGCTGCTGTTGTTGTTGCTGTTGTTGTTGTTGTTGCTGTTGTTGTTGTTGCTGCTGCTGCTGATGCTGTTGCTGCTGCTGTTGTTGCTGCTGTTGCCCCAGTGGGCAAGTCCAGAGTCGACAAATTCCTCCTTCTATGATCGTATCCAGACTGCGGATGAGTGAAGCTATTTTCCTCTATCCCCCATCATCCCGATCCCGTTGTCGTCGATTTAATTGGCACCATTGCGAATCCATGGAGCGGGCTCGGGCTTAGGCTTGTCTTCGTCTGATATAAAACCCCGAAAAATCAGGATGTGGTTTGTCTCCGAAATTGGATGTCTGTTGGCATGACGAGTACTAAGTATACACCAGTATACACCAGTTGTTATTTTTTTTGGCTCAGCACGTAGCTCAAGTCGACGCACACGATGAGTTTTCATCCACGAGAGGCGAAAAAAATCAAACAGGATATAATTATATTGGTCTCACCCTTGAGGCAGAAATCTCAGCAAAAGTTCAGCGCACACGGTGAGCTACGTGCTGAGCTAACGGCCACGAGAGACTTTCTGCTCAGCAGATAGCTCTCGTGTGCGGCGGCCTTAATTTAACCTTAATTTTTCGTAAAACAGCGTACCTATGCACGCCGTATACATGTTCCGCGATCATTTTGATTGCAAGCAGAATTTCTCGTTTAACCCATTAGGCCTATGTCATTATTTACGTAAATCAGTGGGGTCGTGCAGGTCATGGGATTGTAGTCTCGTAATTCCGCGCATGCCTTTATTGTTATACAATAGCTGCATGCAGCGGGCCCGGAACAAATCGGGGCTAAGTACATGTTTCAGGTCGTTGTATATATACAGGTATATGCCTATACTGTACGTGTCGGTGCGCGGCGTACCATGTATGCAAAGGGCCAAAACATAAGTGTGTCACGCACATTACATTTCCTCTGAAGATGTCAGTAATCTGAGCTTGTTTACATTACCAAGGACTTTATACAATTATAATGGTTGCAGTCCACGCTATGGAGGTGATTTGCAGGCTGCCAGCTCTTGGAGTACGGCTTGCCGTTCTGTTGTTGTTTTTTCCTGAAATGAGCCTCTTGTTGTTGCCGAATTCAAAAGGAGACCTGGTAGTTATGGAAGAAGTCGAGTCCAATATCCGAAATATTGTGGAAGTTACCAACTGCACACACGCGGCCCCGCGGCTAAGAATACGCCTGCCCTCCAAGTCCAACGGTCGGCAGCCAAATTTCTTTCAGTCCGTGTAGAGTTTTGCAAAGTTGACAGTTAGGAAATGTATTGCGATGTTAGATTACAAGACCAAAATTAAATTTTAAAGGGCAATCTATTGGTTAGCGTGCATTGTATTGGCCTTCATCCTCAATAAACGACAGGTGACCATAATGAATGCATGCGTTAAAATATGTCTATACCAAACTCATTTCCGAAGATCCGGTCACAAGTCGTGACAGACTCCTGAGAGGCGCCAAGGGAATAACCCAGCGTTTCCCTTGTTCTCCCACACCATCTCAGCTAACAACACTCACGGGAGTGTCTTTATGTGTACATGCATGTATACACATATAAACACTGGCCGCCCATAAGGCTTCTAAAAAATAATGTCTCCAACCACCGCCCCCTCCCCACCACCGGGGAGTTGAATGTGAAACTGTGTCACCGGGCGCTATTTCGGTCAGCGCACGTGTCATAGAACAGTGGGATTATTTACTTCGAATAATGTTCCAGTAAACGGGAAGCGATTCTCTCAAGTCCTGTGCAGGGAAAGAGGGAAATGGGCAATCAGTGCAGCGGACACGCGTATGCAGCCTGATTCCGCTGGCAGAGGGCGCTGTGTAGATTTAAAGGTTCATTGCAATACTGACGGAGAACATCGTAGGCCTAAATACAATGAATGAGAAATGGAGAGGACCTGACGTTTCGATCCTAGCACTAGCATGCAGGACCTTTAAGTACAATTTCCAGTTTGCAACATATTGGTCCATGTCTGGACCATTTTTTTGTTTAGGCCTATACTTGTATCTATAGGCCTGTTGCTTTGAACGTGACTATTGCAAACTGCTGATTACATAGACCATATAGTTTTGCAAAGGTTAGAGGGTGGATATAACGATCCCACCAGAACCTTTGTAACGGGAACCCTTTTTTTTCAACCTTTCAAAACCTGTCAAAAGGCCCTATGAGTTTATTATAATAGCTTCGGGCACAGTGTGGATAGACAGGGAATAGGCATTGTTGACGAAATTGTGTACAAGTTTGTTTGAGCAAGCTATAGGCCCTATAGTCCTGCCGAAATCTAGAACTTGAAGTGGAGTCTTTATAGTTCTTTTTCATTTCTAGCGAGAAATGTATAGGCAGAATTACATTTCAACTTGAAAGGTACAAGGAGATAATGTTATTAAGTACAATCAATCCCCACCGGTAGGTTGCCACCTCCTTCCAGAGCCATAAACTTTGAAAGAGGTGACTAGCACGGTGTCACCGCAAATTTTCCATAAAATGTCGCATACAAATATTGCATCGCCAAGGTACATTAGGCCTACTACTGGATTTGGCGGACTAATTTTTTTACGCAGGTTCCCTGGCCCTATTTTTGTTTTGATTTGATAAAATGCTACCGTGAAGTCCGTAATCAATTTTGATAATTTTATCAGCTAATTGGTCTGTTGCGGGGACGCGCCTCCGACTTATCTGTGCAAGGTGATTCGGATTTGCTACAGTCGTGATGTTAACGACACGCGATGGTGAGATTTGTGAGGTTGGTGTGCTAGGGTGCCGCACGAGGGATGTTTGGACCCAGGGGTGGGTATACGAAGTTGGGGATTGAGTTGGGTTTGTGGCTGGTAACGTGTAATTCATGATGTCCAGGAACGGGCAGTTGAAAGAAAGCTAAGAAGAAGTGTTGCATGGACGTATGATTATGGATGTATGATCGGATGTATTATCAAAATACGACGTGGAAATGAATAGTGCTAATGGGGAATGTGCGATTTTGTGATGGAAGATATGCGGAGAAATGGGTGTATTGAGAGCAATATTGGAAAACTGGTATTACCGGTGTTAATGAAAAATAATGCAATGAAAAGTGGATGTTGAGGACGACCGCGGGGTATGAACAGTGGTTAGGCCTTGCGTCTCGTAAGTCGTAGGCCTACATGAAGAAGTTCGATAAAACAAATAAGAATATCTTTCTGCATAGGATATAGGCCCATGATTCACATTGTTGGGGATTTTGGATGAAGTCTCCACGATCATTCATCTCTTGGAAAAAGCGAACATGCACCTCTCCATATACAACAGCTGCATCCAACATTTTGCTTTAAGCACAAACAAAATCACGATTCATAGGATCAGCTTGCTAACCCAAACTTTACTCTTATGCTATAAGTAAAAGATAACGGAATATATGTGCTTTGTAATGCTGTTTGAACAGGGAAGACTTTTCGTGCTTAGCCGATTTTCACGCATAAGCGGCTCTATAAAAATGGGCCCTGACTCAAGTGAGCTAGCTCCACACACACACAGTCAGCCTCGTGCGTAATCTGATAAGAGGGTATTACCTAGCTGTAATGTTATCGAGTTGTGCTATAGCAACCGTTACCGTATCGGGTTTGCTTTTCCCTAGCGGTTGGCGAAACGTCATCGCGCTAAACAAATTGATGACGGTCTGCTCCTGTTTTCTTTCTTTCGAGGGAAGGGGCGTCGCCAGTAACCCAATCGAAGGTTTACATTGCGTGGCAGCATTGACTATAATTGTTACGAAGAATGTATAAAGTCTATTAACGGGCTGGCAAATATTGACAGTGATTATCGTTAAGTAGACTGATGCTCCTGCGAGTGTTTGCGCACCCTCCGTTGCGAGAGATAGAGCCGCGAGGGTTGGCAAGGTGACCTAAACGCTAATTTGTCTCAACCGTCGCTCTTCCTCTCCACAACGCCACCGCGTTGTACCCTATTATCACGAAGGAATGGCAACGTGAGAAACAACAGATAACTGGGCAGCGTGGGAATCGCAGATTTTAAAATCAAGATAATATATTTCAAACATTCAAACTTTTGATATGAAAAAAATCAGAAGAAAACAAATAAAATGCACAGGTCCTGACGTTTCGATAACGGCAGGACCTTTCTCAAGGACATTATGGCAAGGTAAACAAAACAAAACCCATCAATGTGACATCATGGCAAGGTCAAAAACTGAATCGGAAGGCAAAGGAATTATAAGATAGCATACGGATGGTCAAAAGATGAGCAAGGAATTAATCCTTATGGGCAAACCAGGGTGAGATCACAGGGAGAGCAAGCAGTACGGACGGGATTAAAGTGGATGGAGAGATCAAATGCGAAAGTTAGTCAAAATAACCTAATGACTAATGGAGTAATGCATGTATGTATATTTATATAGCTTAAATGTAACAACGGAATGGAACGTTTTCTTATTACATGTACAATAACCTAAACCTATTTTGAATATGCTTTGCAATAACCAAATTGCTAATAATTTAAGTCAAACAAATTAAGTAAAAACTGATCAGGAACTTTTGAACAAATTGAAAAAATGGCAAAAAAAACTTTGATTCGACCGGGATTTGAACCCGACACCTCTGGATTTGCATGCATTTTTTGTTTGCGTTTTCTTTGCCATTTTTCAATTTACTAATAATTTAAATCACATTACTTTCACATCTGCCATATATATTAAATTTTAATCCAACTTTATCTCAACGTGGAAAGTGTAACCGCGACTGTGACCCTGTTTATTCTTCAACTAATTGAAAAGGCTGTGACTCTGCTCCTTGGGCAGAGGCTAACTTGTTCAGGTCGTCTGTAGGGCTTTGCAGCTTTGTCTTGTCAAGATCCCTCGGCCAGTCCTCCAAATCCTCAATGCTGAAGTCGTCACTGTCCTGGGACCCATGGTCGGCTCCTCCGTCTCCTCCGCCGACCTCCATGGCAGCACCATCAACTGGCAGGACTGCCTCCAGATCCAGGAAGATGTCAGAGTCACTGTCGTTCTGTTGTTGCATATTCTCCACAGGTCTGGGTGTCACGGTCTTTGACTCAGATGGAGAGGCACCGTCCTTGGGATGGGACTGGGTCTCAGGTGCTGAAGAGCATTCCGGCTTACGCTTGATGCTGAACTTCTTAGACTTCTGGGATGACTTGGTGGGATTATCGGTGGAGGACGTCTCAATGCTAGAAGAATTACTGGTGGTACTGTTGGGAGTCTTGGTGCCACCAAGTTCTTGAGAGGCAGTGCTGGTTTTTCCTTGGTGGGAGCGGGAATCATCTATTACACTTGAGGCTGCGGCTGTGGCAGCAGCTTTGCGTTTGATGCTGAATTTCTTTGGAGCAGCCACTTTTTTGCCATCCGCTTCTTTGAGCTTCTTAGCCTTTGGTTTGTCGCTCCTAGTGGAGGCATCTGTGGGCTCATCTTTGTCAATTGGGACACCTGAGGTCCCTCCAGTCTTGCTGATGTCCTTTGAGATGGAGGATTTAGAGGAGTTGGACAGCTGGGCAGCCTTTTTGATGCTGAACTTGGCTTTAGCTTTGGTCTTGTCATCTTTCTTCTGCTTCTGTGGCTTTTGAGGTGTGTCCGTAATGGGAGTGACCTCCTTCTGATCGCTACTTATACTGTCAAGGATCTTGGCTGGTGAGGCAGTAGGAGATTGGCTGGAAGGATTCCCTGCTGTGGCATCAGTTGTGATTTCTTCTTGTTTCTCTTTCTCAGAGGACATATCACATGGCACCGTAGCTGGAGCTGATTGGGATGCCTGCTTTGACTCACTTAATGAGACTCCAGCCTTTATTTTGGAAGGTGGCTTGAAGGATGGCTTCCTTTTGGGGACTGCCTCGTCTTTCTCTTTTCTTTTCTTCTTTGATTTGCCACCCTGTCCCTGCTTTTGTGGGACATCACTAGCCTCAGGGTCACTGGCCAAAGTCTTGCTTTTATCATCTGCCTTCAGATTGGCCACTTTCTTTGCTCTGGGCCTCTTTGGTTTCTGCTCCTCTTTGCCATCAACTGGTTTCTTCTGCCTTGGCTTTCTGGCTTTCTGGAGTTTGCCGTCTCCATTGCTCTCCTTACAGGCTGGGGTAGCTTGGTCGGCATCTTTACTGGGAACAGGACATTTCTTTAACCTTGGTTTCTTAACCTTCTTCGTGGAGCATTCGTCTCCTGAGATTTTGTCCCTCTTGCTCTTAGGCTTTGCTTTCTGTGCCTGGGGTTCAAAATCTTGATCACTTTCTCCATGGAGTGATGCCATGTCACCTGCAGCAGTGACTTGAGTGTCATCTTGGGGCTGATCGAGATGTTCTTTGGAGCCTTCAGAGGTCTCTGGTTCATCCTTCTGAACCGTTTTGCTCTTGCTGCTCTTTGTCTTGTTCTTGTGCTCATTTGGCGCAGCCCCCTTGATGTCTTCTGCATTCGCGTTCTCAGCTTTGTTGTTGTTCCTCGTCACATCAGACTCTGTTTCAGCAAGTCCTCTGCTATCTCCTACCTTGCCCGCTTTCTTTGAATGTTTGTGATGACGACGCTCTGTCTTGTGCTTCTTTTCCTCAGTGTGACCATCGACAGCAGCTCGATCCAGTTTTGAGCTGTGTTTGGTTTTTTTCTTGCACTTCAGGTCTTTCTCCTCTTGAGCACTTTCTTCTCCTGATGTTTGCTTGCGCTTTCTATCTCCTTTGGACTTCTTAGTTGGCACTGCATTGCAGAGAGATGTAAAGAGTTTGAAAATTGAAAGAATATTTTGTCGTGAACCTCATTAAAGTATAAGCTGAAAGCATGTAAGATTCTGACTTAAAACAATGATGTACATGTACCCCATATTCGGGTCTGCTTTTTCATATTTTGAATTCCCATCATGTTACTTGAATAAGCTCTGAAATACCACTGTTGCAACTGTTGATCAATGAATAAAAATCTGGGAGATGTGAAGCTGCATATTATATGAATGCCTCTTTAGGTAAATCTCTAGATGTCAGTCACTCCCATCAGGATCTTTAGCTAAACACATCCCCCATCTCTACTAAAAACCCACATCATACTGTGCACAAAATGTTTAAAAATATGATAATCACAAGAATGATAATGGGACACTTGAGTCTTAGGCTTGGGCTGTCGGATAAAAGTATTATTTTCTTGGGTTTTACATTACCGTGACCTTGTGGCGTATCTTGGAGGGAGAGCATCGTCTCCCCAGCCTCACTCAGCAGAGACTCTGCCTGTTCAAGTATCTCATCCATGTCTACACCCAATGCCTCCAAATCCAGTGGCTCATAGGTAACGTCTTGCTTCTGTTCCTCCTCTTTCTTCTCAACCTCATCCTTAGAATTAGGCCTGGCATCTTTCTCATCATCTACAAGAATGACCACATGTTTAGTGCATTTGGACAGTCAGTTGCATCTATTTCATCATCTCCAAGAATGACCACATGTGTGGTGCATTTGGACAGTCAGTGTTTTTTCCAAAATTTCAGAATGATGTGAAACTTGTTTGAGAACAACATTGCTAAACACATGCCAGATAGGACGTCATCAGTTAGTACATGTTGAATTTTGTGCATTAATAGATACGCCGACTATTAACATATTATTATATATTCCACACAATTGATAAGAGTAGATTATTTTAAAAGACTGCATTCACAAAAGATTTAACAGTTTAAATTAACAAGTAATCTGATTTAAATCCAATAAAGTTGGTGAACATTAAATGTACAAACCTGCAAAGATATGCATGTCCCATCAAGCTGTCCTCTCTTACACTACAGAAGATAAATCCCTGGATGTATAAACACTAAATAATTGACACAATTATTACGATTCTACAGTTCCAGAACTTACCCTCTGAGTCCCATGGGGAATCATTCACGATTTTGCCCTTGAATGTGTGGCTGAAGCCAAATGTTCTTATTCGCTCCTGAGGAAAAACAGAGGATAATGGGAGGAGGTTTGAAGAAAAACACCATTGAAAACCATTCCAATCCTGAAAAACAACAATGAAATT
Source organism: Luidia sarsii (assembly GCA_949987565.1). Taxonomy (NCBI): domain Eukaryota; kingdom Metazoa; phylum Echinodermata; class Asteroidea; order Paxillosida; family Luidiidae; genus Luidia; species Luidia sarsii. The sequence goes on along the minus strand of OX465115.1, from coordinate 66,604 downwards.
CACTGTATATGTCTCCTGGACAAAACTGCACAGTCGGAACATAATGTAGTCGTAGACCCATAAAATTTTGCTTAAAATCCTTAAAACATACAAGCCAAAATTTCTCCTTTTGAATCTTCTGTTATCATTTAGGGAAACTTGGGGTGCTTCAATTGGGAATCCATAGGATTTGGAAAGTTAGTATGTTACCTGCACATTCATGGCCAGGGCTGTCTTGGCCCTCTCCATAGCTTGGCCAATTTGTTGCTTGAAATCCTTGCCTTTGCCCCGAGTCTGGAAAACAAATTAAAGTGCTGGCATTAGAATCATTCATTTCCTCTGGATACCGGAAAGCATCAGCAGAGTAGCCAGGATTCTTGGGGGTTGGGGATCAATGATTTTGGGAGAGGTCCTTTCTAATATAGAGGGGTGGCTAAATCTTAAACAGAAAAACTTTAAATGTCTATCTGTATAGCACCTGTGATGAGATTCAGGTTTTAAGTGTGGATGGGGCATCAAGGCCATTCAAGGAGCAAACATTTTTATGGTGTGCCTGCCCCTACAATCATCTTATTAAGTTGGTAAGCAAATAAAATAAAAGTGTATTAGTATATCCTGTGTAAGAAAATCCTTAATTGATTGGCCAGACAATGATTGGCCAGATATAGCCCACGGCTTCATGTATTACAGTTCAGATTTCCCCAGCACATTTCTAGGCATCTTTTCCTAAAGTCCTATTAATGTTGCTGTGCATGCTCTTTGCCTGTTGTATTTTGTTTTTGTGAGATTTTTGAATTCCCTCCAACACTGTTTGTCATTCTTGACCGTAGTTGGCGGGATTGGGTTTTGTATAAATAAGAAAAATAAAAAAAAATATCAAGAAGATAAACAGACATATACAATAATGTAGTTGATCAAACTGAATCGATTGATTATATCAGTTTGCTTTTGGCCTTTTCAGTATTTTCAACTTACTGTACTTTATGAACTCCTGAAACTGGGAAATCTGTTTGACTAGACTTCTGTTTGTTTGAAATTAGCCTGAGAATGAATACCGGCTTGATCAAATTTGATGTGGCTATTTGTTATTATACTTGCGATTGAGCAACACTGCAAGACCAGCTCTTGCTCAAATGCCTAGACAAAAGAATGGAAGTAGGTAGGAAGTGGCCTTTACCTGGTGATTGTCGTCTGTCTCAAATTTCCTGATGAATGTACTCCTGAGCCATGTTCTCGAAACAGTTTTATCGAGAAACACAACGTGGTAGTGAGTCTGATGAGGAAGTAGACACCCAAGGTTTAAATTTAGCTTTAACATTTGTGTCACAAACATGAATCTTAAAATTTTTTAAGGGCCTTGTATTTGGACAGAACTTTCTCAAGAGAAAAGAAAGTGTTTTTGGTTTAAAGATTATTTCAAATAATTCCAGTCAGCAAATTGTTTGCAAGTTTTCATTTCACTTTACTTTTGTTTCACTGAGCAAATGATAGCCCAATGGGTAATAATAGTTTTCTAATAGTCTTTCAAGAATTATGTTTCTACTCTTTTCAATGAAACAACAGCTGCTAATTTAACCAATTTCACTTTGTAGTGGAAAAATACGGATAGAAGTGTAGGAGAAAAATAAAGCGCAGGTGTAATCTTGTTCTGGAATTGATTTATGTTCCCAGTACCTACACATTTTTTTTCATAGTCAGTTATTGTATCAAAAATTGGTAAGCAGAAATCCAAATTTGAGTATGTTGTGGGATGTTATGAGAGGTAAGGTCATCAGTATAATGCCACAATGTAAGGATCTTATCATCTACTCACTGGATAGGTGCCTTCAATTTCCTCCTCTAAGTAGGTGCCTGTATCCGGGTCCTCCTCAATCATTGCTGGCCACCTGTGACATTTTACAAGTCAATATATTACAAGTCAATATATTAAGACAAGTGATAAGACGAGTGGGAGATGAATCTAGTTCACAAGGACTAAATATAAAGGAACATGCACTTGACTTATTGAAATATTATATTTTCTTCACATCTTTATGTTTTCATCACATCTTTCAGACTTTTTTCATGGCTAATACAATCCAAAAATAAAGGAAAACCTGATGGGGAACTTTTAAACATTTTTTGAAGAAAACAAATGTTAATAAAGTAACATTTCAGTTGCTGACTTTCTAAGAAAAACATTATTTTGCCTAATATAATTATATAAATCTCAAAAGTTAGAGGGCCTGACATTTTGATCCTTGCAGGACCATTCTCAAAGGTCATTTTAGTCAGTGAGCAGTTTGCAACAGTTTTTGTGTTTACTATATATTTAAATATATATATATATTTTTCATATTGCAGGATTTTTTTAGATGTATTTCAAAGGAATCAATTTGCATTCTTAATGTTTACACTTTCAATAGGTAAGACCATTCCAATAATTCACTTAAAAATAATAAAACAAACACAATGTGGAGGATACCTGGCAAGAACAATAAGCCTGATCACATATAGAAGTGATCCTTCACAGTTCATACACAATATCGAGTGAATTCTAACAGCTGATGAAAGTTTCTTTCTTACCACGGGTATCCCTGCATTTTGGCCAAAACTATGGATCCCTCAGCAAACTTGGTGAAGACAAACTCTAGTGCTTGATAATCTTCCTCAGGGTGCTCACAAGAGTTGTGCTCAAGATCTAAAAAGAGGAACATAAAACAAATGGCATTTGAATGATATTTTGCATGAGTAGTCATCATGGGGTAAGTTCACATAGCTGTTTGGCATAGGAGGTCCTACAAAAATAGTCTCTCATCAAAGTCAGGGTCACATCCACCAAACTTCATCGTGTGAAGTTCATTGCTTCTGACTCATATTTGGCAAATATTTACTCTGCTCAGTATTGGTTAATTGGTTGCAGCCAACAATCACCCGGTTTTAATTTATATCACAGCTTTTTGTTGCCAAGGCAGGGTTGTATGTTAAACAACTTTTCAGACACACAACCTGAACACTCTTTTAGAAAATGTTGGTGCTTGATGAAGCAGCTCTCCAAAGCTGGGCCCAGAAACTCAAATCAGAGCAGATGCAAAACACAGGCTTTTTCTGTTAACTTTTTCTTTGTTTTCCCAAACAACCTTGAAACTTGTGTTTGTGTGTGTGTTGGAAGGTGAAGAGGTAGATTACAGATGTGTATGATAGAGGGATGTACTTCTGTGATGTACTTCTCTGAACTGAAAATGAAAATAAGAGGCAAATATAACAATATTGTTTGGATATTATCTACTTGCAGATTTATATTCCTTGGATGACACTTGTCTTATTTTTTTCTGAAGAGACTTTGAGCACTGTCATATAGACCTCATGATGCCATCATCTTTGAGAGTAAACAATGACAAAAAGTTAGAGATGTGTAGTGGTTTATACACATAAAAAAGGATGGGTTAATGAGCTATACACAGGGGCCTACTTGCTGATAGAAAACTGGCCAAGGACACCCTTTAGAAATGGCATCATACGTGTAGGGTTTATGTTAGTTAAAACTCTGGGTTGACATGTGACCTGTGTGACCAGGGGTAGATTTCACAAAGCCTTGCGATTCACCGTAACTCAACTTACAATGGATAACCCATTGTAAGTTGTCTTATGCTGTATGGTTTTTGTGCATCGCTCATCATTGATCGTAAGTTACGATGAGTTTGGTGAAATCGACCCCTGGGTTGAACTGATTGAACTGACCTGTGTTCTGCTCGCACACCCAGTAGTCTGGCACCAGCGATGGATCATTGACATCTCTCAGGCAGCGCCACTT
>OX465115.1:27500-62632 GCA_949987565.1 Luidia sarsii | reverse complement strand
AACAAGAATTGTATTATACGCAAGTGAGTGCAGCGAGGAAAGATCAATTACATGTTTATGCGCGACTCTATATCCCCATTTAATTGGTGCATTCCTGGGTAGACCCAAGCTACCTCCCACAAACCCTTCTTTCACATTTTTCTTGTAAGTTTGTGGTAATAGCATCAGACCAACACGGGGGCTGACATGAGGGGGAGCAAAATGCAATGAGCACTCCGGCCGAAATTGGCAAGCGCCCCAGCCCACCTTCATGCTGGGGCTGTGGTACTCCAGCTTCCTGCTGCTCTTCCTCCGCCGATCGGTCGTTGGCTCCTCTTCTTGGACTTGGATCTCTTGTGCGAGAGTTTGGGAGGACTGGTAACGGCTTGCTTCTCCTCAGCACTCTGCTCTGGGGTCACGAGGTCGCAGTGCCTGAAATAAGATTTTCAGGATATCATGAGATTCAAGCAGAAGAATATGAAATGAAAGCCGGACCAGGGTCTTAACCCAAGCCTCTAAGTTTGATGTGCCAGCTCTCTACCACCTGAGCTATCCAGGCCTTAATAATCAACTCTCTTTGCTGGGAGAAGGGGGAGAGCTAATAAGAAGCAATGCAGATTTTAAGAGATCATAATAATTAAATCTGAAAGGTCATTTTTTTTTCTCCCAATGTTGTGTGCTCTGAATAATGTGAAGATTCTCAAAACATTAAAAAACCAAGTACGACGAAATATTTACACCAAGCTTCAAAAAAGTCTGCCATCATTCAGTAGCCAGTCAGAATTAATTAACCTTTATCTGTCATACTTTCCAGTAAGCATCACTGAATTTCAGATCAGGGATTGCTCGAATCTCGACAGTTTGTTTACCATTAATTTAATGTAGGTCTACCTTAGAAGTATTAACAGAGCATTATAGGAATATGTCTATGCTCTGAGAGGGAAGGAAACAGCCAGCGGACTTACATGTTTTCTATTTCCTGTTGACGTTGGTCTACGTGAGGCTCAGCTAACTCTTCGTCATTCCCCTCAGCGATGTCCTCTTCATCAGCACTTCTTCCTGAAATTGTAAACAAAATAGTCACCTCCAATGTAACATTGTCATATTTAGGTATAAAGAGAAAATCATATTTAGTGAAGAAATGCGAAGCCCTAAAAAGCATTTCAAAAACTAGGGCCAAGGCAAGCCTGGTTTTACTTTTAGCTATACTAATTACTATAGGCTAGTTATAATAGTTTAATAATACCCACACTGTAAAAATGCTTGAATTGCTTCTGACTGGCACCCCCACCCTGGCAAAGACTAGTTCAGTTGACTATTTAGGAAGGCCACCAAGGCACCATCTAAGGACTGAATAGCTCAGATGGAAGAGCACTGGTACGTTAATTAATCCATAATAACTTCAGAAGGCTTGGGTTCAAGTCCCGGTCCAGTCCAAGTTTTCTTTGCCTTATTGAAAATATTTCTGATAGCCGGTGCATACCATTATTAATAATTATTATTTATAGTAATTAGTACTTTAGACTTAAGTTATTGTAGTACTGTAGTAGTAATATTAGTAAGTATTGTAGTATTATTAAATAATACTTACTGCTAGGCCTAGGCGAAGTAAGTACTGATGTAAGCCTAGTGCTAGTGCTATTTTTTTTTCCGCTTGCAAGTGGCAGCTATTTTTCGACTGTGGCTAAACAAGATCTAACTTCTAAGTTCTAAGCCAGCTAGGTCTGTCTAGTTTAGTTAGGCCTGCTTTTACTATGACTATGACTAGCCTAATTCTATTCTGTTTTTATTTATACTACAAATAAAAAAATGGGGGCCTAAGTAATTTTGTATTGCCACAAAATTAAAGAAGCCAATCTCGAGAGTTCTGCCAAAGTGAATGGGCTCTACTTTAAGTTTAATAACTAGAACTAGAAGTCATACAATTACAAAGAAAGGCAGTGGGAAAAAATCGGTCGTATACTACTAAATAGTAATAATAGTAGTATACTACTAACAGTAACAAGTCGTAGTACTACTACTAGTACTAGTAGTACTACTAGTAGTAGTAGTAGTACTGTACTAGTACTACTACTAGTACTAGTACTAGTAGTACTACTAGTTATTTGTAGAAGTCCGTACGTTGGGCCATGGTTGGGCTAACCAGTCGTCCATCCATTGTGGCCAACACAACAATAAACGTTCAACCGCGAGGGTTTATAATTTAGCTTGATATTAAAAGGAAGCCTATAACTAAGTTAGGTTGACTTAAAAAACAAACAAAATGTTGTCTAACTCACTGTTGGCCGCATCTCTTCTCTGAATAGCATCGCACAGCTCATCGTATTCCTTGTCTGAGTCCATTGTACTTTGAGTTTTGTAGTAAATAATTACAACTAAGAACTCAGGCGGCGTCAGCTTACATCCGTTGTCGCACGATTCTATCTAGTCTATCATCTACATGCACGTCTATGCACATTAATACGCGAGCAGACGACAGATTAAAAGTGTCAGGCGAAATCGCGCCAAAACATCTACGGCTTTTTCATGAATCAAAGCGGTTTGCCTTGACGCCGTACGGTGGCGTTAGGATAATGCAATAGTCGTTGAAATCACACCCTTTCTTCCTCAAGTGCAGTCGATCGTTGTTGAATGAAAGAAAATGCTGCGAACGATTGCTCGAATTTAGTTCTCTTTGACATTCTTTGGCACGAGATTATGAATTTTGAGACTTAAAAGCTGATAAAGTACAACAGAGCCTATCGCCGACGTGGGCTTTCGAAGACAACGGAAGGCCTGCACTGCTAGGGTTGTCTCTAAAATTAGAATTAGTAAGTGTAAAAATGTTGTAAATACTTGTATTGCTGACAGTGACAGTTGCGCACAGTGCTGTAGTAACGTCCAAAGATACTATAGTATTACTGTTTTTACTACTATTACTTATTAGACTAGAGGTCTTTGTAACAGTATAGTGTAGACTACTATACTACTTACTAGTACTACTATTACTAAGTAATACTATACAGTATACGGGCTGAATCAAACTCAAAGATCTTTGGCATGAATGTACACTCTAGGCCTAGACTAGTAGTAGTAGTAGTAATATGCATATTTGTATTTTATTATTAGTGTAAAACAATTATGCCGCAATCGGCAAATGTGTGTAGCTTGGCTTACTAATCCAAGTACACTTTGTCTATAGCCTAGGTAACTTATAGGTATTAAAATGCGATTCATTCCACAGTACTGGGTCTGGGGATGAAGTAAACTTTATGTTAAATAGCTTAACATTTTAAAACATATAAATCTAATTATTAAATGCAAAGACGAGATTAGTGCATGATTGGGCACAGTACTCAGTAGATCATAGACCGAAGGACCCTATAGCAGCAATGTCAATGTTAAGCCTAGCTGAGGGCTAGGCCTAGGGCTAGGCTAGACTAGACCGGGTCTATCCAAATTGAATTAAAACATGATGCCTTAATAATGACGTCACCCCGATGTGTATAATAATTATTATCAGGACTGTGAGATTGAGAAAGCCCGGCAGGCCTTAGCGAGTTAGCCTAGTCAGTATAGCCACAACAAAAGTAGGCCTAGGCCTAGGCCTAGAGAGAAAGTGAAAATTCAAAACTGCCCGAATCCAACCGTTAGGACTAAGGACTAGTCTAAGGTACACTTTTGTCTGGATGCCTCTCACTATCGTAGTACTGTAGCCTAGGCCTAGTACTTGAAAGTTGTAGTACTCTTACTAACTAGTCTGACTAAGAAGTTAGAGAAAAAAATAGAGCGTACATATTCAGTACTTAATCTAACAAATTTTAAAAAGTAGCTCCTTTCGTAAAAATGAACATACATGGCATTATGATAACTATTTCTGATATTAATAATAACTTACTTAAGTCTTAATGTTCGCACTAATTCGCAAATTCACAGCTCAAAATTCACTCTGTTCGCTCAGAATTGTCTGTATGCATCCCCAAGTCAAGGGAGGCCACTGCTAGATTCTTCCATCATCATGGGAATGCACTGTTTGTTTTCCTAATTTCCAAAATCTATACCTTGTTTTGAGAGTGATGCAAGGACTGTCAAGACCTACACTACGCTACAACATTATCTAAATTGAATGCGGATTGAGGAAGTGTGGTGTTTTCCTGACTTTGAACCATGTTCTATGATTACTTCCTGCTGTTTCCATTCTCCCCTTCTTTTAGGTTTTGTTTTCAGGGTGGCCTTTCCGTGATTGGCCTAAGATTGCCATGGCGACGTCTGGCATTGTCGGTGTCGAGTCGACCCTGGTTGACTTGGAGAAACTTCTGCACAGCTTAGGTACACAGTCAAGTGCACTTGCACTCGCTGAAGTTCCCTGAACCCTTATCACACAAAAACACAGCGCAGCTCCTATTAAAAAAATTCTCTCCAGGATATTCCTAGTTGATCAGCTAGGTCAAACAAAACAATTCTCATGTGGCACCTTTTAACCAAATTATATACTGCCACCTAGCACCAACAAGAGGCAATGAGAACCACACAGCTTTATTTATATATAAGAGTGTGTTCTACCAGCTCTTTTAAAGTGAAGACTCAAGAAAGAGCATGGCAAAGAAAGTTGGACTGGACCAGGACTTGAACCCGAGACCTCGGGCTCAGCGTTCCATCGTTTAAATGCTTCTAACTGTTGCCCCCACCCAGGCAGGCAATGATAGGGGCTGGGTAGCTCAAGTGATTAGTGTGCTGTAACATTAACCCAGAGGTCTCGGGTTCCATTCCCAGTCCAGTAAAATGATCTTTTGCCAATTTTTCGAATTGTTTGAAATGTCATAGTTAATTTTCCTCTACCTTATTTACCTCTACCTTTTCCCTTTTTTTAAAGGTACACACTACACAATCCTTTGTTTTTTTTTCAACAGAAATTGAAAACAAATACCAGCAGATTGAGATCCAACAGGAAGAGAAGCAGGCAACAGGTAGGTTTGAAATCACTAATTTCTGTTTTTTAATTTTTAATTTCAATTGTGGGGGGGGGGTGGAGCGAGGCTAGTTCATAGGTTTTTTTTCCCCTGAAATCTCCCAAATGTATCATTAATTGGCAGTCAATTTCAGTGTATTGTGTTTTGTGTGAGTTGGCATTTTTTCAACAAAAATGGTTAATGTGGGGCAGCCAGTTCACAGACTTCCCCTCAGACTCAACTTTGGGAGAAATGTTCACATTGTGAGAAATAGAAATAGAGTTCTTGAAAATAGGAACATTTGAAAAATCATTTGAATGATGACAAAGAAAAGCTTGATTGGATCGGAACACGAGGGCTTCCCAAACAGTCAACTATCTTTCCCGTGAAAAAACATTCACTGCTGTATATCTGTACTAGGGACCCCCCCCCCCCCGGTTCAAACCAGCTTCAAACCTTGCAGGTTACCTCCATGTTTAAACAGTTGTCTGTAAACCTGGATACAGCAGTTGTGGGATTGCACAAATTAGAAATGTTGATGCATCTGTTGTTAACTTTAAATTGCATAGGGCCTATCACTTATAACTTATAACTTGAGACAAAACAGACCATTCTGTACCTCAGCACTCTCTGTCTCTGTTTCTACATTGCTAGTCTTTGAAGCAGCCATCAGTGAGAAGGAGAGGGACATCAAGAAAGTGCAGGAGGACATAGCCAGCCTGGACGAGGAGACTAAGGCAGCACACCAACAGTTCTGCCACAATAAGGAAACATGTGACAGGTAATTGCCTCATTAATCCTTGTCTGGATTTATTGGCTATGGCCTGCAGCAGCTCACAAGTCTATAAGAATTGGCTGCAGCCACTGGCTAGAGGCTTCCAGTGATGTGTTTGTAATTTGAAGCTGAAGCCAATGAATGTGGACATTGCCTAGCTTGTGTGGAACCAGCTTGAATCCCATCAGTGTGTAGGGGCAGTTTGAAAACTTGTCATGTAAAAAGCTGTGCATATAACTATCCCCCATAGTCATTGTGAGGACTTTTCTCTCTTTGCGCTTGATTTAGAATCACCAGAAGACTGGGCTAATTCCATAGAGCTGCTTAAGCACACAAAATAATGTGATTAATCAGAAGAAAAAAAACTCAATACAATTGTTTGCCCCCAAATTTGGCAACTTCTACTTTATGCTGAGAATAGAGTACCGGTAACCAGACACAATTCAGAATTAGATCGCATGAAATGACAGTGTAGTTGCTAATAAGCCTCTTTAAGGAAAAGTCTTCTCTTCACATGCTGAGCAGATTTCTGTGCTTATTATAAAGCCTCTACACAACATTGGTCGAGGTCAAAGAATAGCATCCATATGTTGTCTGATCCAACATATGCATGAAATAGCAAAATAGCTGAAAAATTCAGCTTAATCCGCCAACCGAATCTCTCGTTTCGCGAAAATGCAGCATTCAACGCGGTACTGTTCCAAAAAATAGTTCAGATCTCGGTGAGACGTAAACTATTTCTTTTACTTGTTTCTCCAAAAATACAACATTTTAGGCAGAAATATTTCAATGAGAGGTTTCTTCTATGACCATCTTCAAACTATAAGTTTCATGTAAATCTGTGAACATTTCTGTTTTTCGATCTTATCAATGTTGTGTAGGGGCTTTAAACAGCTCTAGGACAATGCTTCCAGATCCTTTTGCTTTAAGCCGGAAATTGGAAATGAAGAAGACAGAGCCCTAGCCGAGCTTTGGAAGATGAAAGCTACAATGCCATAGGCATGATGCTTTGGAGGCATATCTTCATGATTGCTGGTGCAATACCAACTCCCTCCCGGCGTGTTTTGTTAACTCTATTTTGGTTTCAATCCCTTTTCCCGGGCAGTCTCAAGAGCCACCAGCAGGCTTTGATGCTGAACAGAGACTCGGTGGCCAAGGATTTGGACGAGATGAAGGATCGATGGCAGTCCCAGCAGTGAGTGCCACGGCGCACATGTCAGCAATTTGGGAAGGAGAGAGCAGGGGACTGATGAGTGTCCAAAGTGGGCTGTTCGCCTCCATCTGGAATTCCCTTCCTGGTTCTTGTTTTCCCCCTGCCTACGATCTTGCCCTTTTTAAAAGGAATGTTTTATTCCTATCTCCAACCTCTCTATTTCTTCTTATTTCTTTAGCCCTTAACCTTGAGTGGATTTTTAGCCTTATTTTAGGCGATTTTGCATACAAAAAAAATAGGTTGACAGCAAAGGGGACAAAGAGTAGGCACTGCCTTTGGTCAAATATCCGACTGGGATGAGGCAACTGATCTGAGTCAGTGTGACAATTTCTCTTAAGTTGGCATTTAAAAGCGCCCTCTTTCATTGCTTTCCTTCTCATGCACCTAGCCATCCCAAGATGCACAAGGTCATGGTTACTATAATGTCGTGTTGTTGTTCCTCCCGGCACAGGGCCCAGCACCAGCAAGTGCTGCAGCACTACGAGTCAGTGTGGGAGAGCTACAAGGCCAAGTATGAGGAGAGGGAGCTGGCCGTCCAGCTGAGACAGTGGCAGCAGCGGGCTGAGCAGACCAGGCAGAGACTGGGGAAATCCCAGCACAAGCTGGCCACGCTCAAGGCAGCCCTCCAGGAGAAGCAGGACGTGCAGAAAAAAAGTGAGGGTCAAGAACAAGAATGGCAGCCTGATAGCCATGGCTGAAGCCAAAGCCGGAGCCACAGTCAAAGCTATAGCCAAAGCAAAAGCAAAAGTCGAAACTATAGCCACACACAAGCCATACATAGCAAAGGCAAAAGCCACAGTCACAGTCGCAGCCTCAGACAAAACAAAAGTCGAAGCTAAAGCAAAGCTAAAAGTCAACCGAAAGCTAAAGCAAAAACCTGCAAACTGAGCAAAATACCATACCAAAAAATATCAAATACTTTTTTTGCAAAATCTTGAAAGGCAGAGAACCTTTGACAACCTCTGATTAAGATTTTGATCAAAATTACTTCAGAGTTGTACAAGTACATGTGCATGGATATTTCAGGTTGCTCTACTCATCAAGTAACTCATTTTAACATTCCTGTATCTTCAAAGGATATTTTTATTGAAAAACAGGCCATGAATGGATCCTCCTCCAAAAAAGACACTTGAACACAATAATACACAGATTAAATTTAAACCCAAAAGTTGCAACTTGGAGTAAGGCAGGGCAATACACACTTAATGTAAAATGAGAAAGCAAACAGTGTCTATAACAAAACTAGTGAAAACATATGGTGCGGGTCATAACCCCAAAATTTGATTTTTACTAAAAGACAAGGCATGGAATACATTATAAACATCTTGAATTTTAAATCCTGAAGACCCTTGCATTTTTTTCTGAAAATAGACCAGGCCCCTCCAAAATAAAAAACCCACCCCAAATCACCCAAAATCAGGTCATTTTAGACAGTATGAAACATTTTTTCTAAAAGCCAAAAGATAAAAAAACCTTAATGCGGCCCGCCACTGTACAAGACTTGTTATTCCACAGTAGGAAATTTGATTCTAAATATAATCAAGCCACTAACGAGATGCAATTTCCTGCCTTGAGTGCACTGCTTCCCGAATAGCGTCGTGCCCAACCACACTGCAGAAAAGACTGTGGTCATGCACTCAGCTCCCTAGCATGGCCATGTCCTCGCATTCGCCACAAGGCATATGAGCACAACTTGCTGGGGCAAGTTGCACAACGGAATGATCCCGTAAAGGCCTTGGCTCATTCACCTTGGGTGAGCGCGAGGTTTCAGATCACCAACACTCAAGACAGCTGCCAAACATTCCTATTTTGGAGGAATCATTTTGGGGTAAAAATGTATCACTTTTTACAAGCTCTTGACAATAGATTCTGATTTTTGGCTTCGAAAATATTCCTATGTAGTTTGCTCAGTGATTCCTCTGTTTTAGCAGAAGTATTCCTAATTTCCTTTAAGATAGATTGCCAGCTATAATACCAAGAGGCAACTGCTTGATTTGAACACAGGGGTTTTTCACTCTTTGCATCCATCAGGGCTCAATTTTTGCCTAGCAAAGTCCTGTGAAGATTTCAAGGAAATCCTTATCATTTTATATGTGACCTGTTGACCTGATTAATTAAGCCATTTGTCCCTCTACCTTTTCTGACTTAATGCCATATTCAACTTCTGTTCTCTATCTAGTGTTGAGCGTGACTAGTACGGTATAATAAGTCCTGGTCCCTCCACTGTCTCCTTTCTTCCTCTTATAAATATTCATTCTTTTTATCCTCTGTTGTGTTGAGTGGGACTGGTTGATGTCATTTTAAGCCAACTGGTCCCCTCCACTGTCTCATATTGTCGGCTGTATCAATAACGTACAAACATTTTTTCAAAGAAGCCTAAAAAGCCCCATTTTTTGAGTACCGGTATGTGCTGTATCCTGATGCATTATTGAATATGCTAGATTTTTTAAGCACTTTATAAAATCACGTGTGTATTAGTCATTAATTCCTACAGATGTACGTTTTAATAAGTTGTTTATTGCATTCCTCTGTGGTTCACTCCTGCCATCCCTCTATCCATCATTATTAAGTTCTTGTGTTTGCCAAGACAGAATTCTTACAGTACACTGCATGCCGACTGTTTGCGAGGTCATGCAAAGGTTTTCCCATCCTGACTTGTTGTCAACACTTTTAACTCAACACTTTCCCATATAACTGGGTGAACATTTCCTGGCGATTCTACAGATTCCCCCCCTCTCTCTAATTAGCCCAATTATGTGAACTCTGACGAGGTTCAAGAGGAGTAACAACTCGTGGGAAGATGATTCAACTACTGACATCATCCGGGCTTCCTTCACAGTCGTGAATTACTCTTTTCCTCTTGTTTGCGTCCGCAGCTCTGAAGCCGTTCAAGAGCCTGAACACTTGGATTATTCAATTGTATCCTTGCACGCACATGGTTCCGCCGAATCCAGAAAAAAAAGGGTGATACGTCGGTCGGCACAGTCTCATCTTTTCCTAAGTTCCCCCCCCCCCCCCCCCGCATTTCCAGAAAACAAACTTGGTTACCAAGTTCATACTCAAAGGGCTAATCACCAGAGTCTGTTTTTGATAACAGGATATGACAATTTCTCAAACAGCAGAACTCGACACAAGCACACACACACACACACACACACTCAAGATACTTTCCAAACCTGTAGGAATCCATCAAACATTGAACCACAGGCCTACGTGAGGCAGTTTTCTTTTCTGGGCAGATTTCCGCCACAGTAGAATCAATCCTAGAGAGATGCATTTCCCCTTTCATGAACTTGGCATCAGATCTGAGTTGTGGCTGAGCATAAGGGACCTCAGGAAGGCCAAGCAAGACACGCAGGGCTCCATCGACGATGCCACCCTGAGACTCCAGGGAAAGAAAGAAAGGCAACTCCGGCAACAAAAGGTTCCCCCATTCCTTGACATCCCATTCTGTTACTGTAATTTAAGAAGCATACTTTACTTCAAGAAGCATACTTTACTTCAAGAAGCATACTGTACTTCAAGAAGCATACTGTACTTCAAGAAGCATAAGTGCTTCATGAATCATAATGAAGTATCAGAACAGCTTCTTCCCTCGTTCTGCCTTGCATCTGGAATTCCGTTCCTGGTTCTTGTTTCCCCCTTGCCTACAATCTTGCTCTTTTTAAAAGGAATGTCAATTACTATCTCCAGCCTTCCTGAGTCCCTCTCTATCTCCTTCTTTCCTCAGCCCTTAACATTGAGCGGCTTTTTAGTCTTGTTTTTGGCGAATTTGCATTCAAACAAGTTTCAAGAATCTGTTCTTCAAGAATAATATCCAATCTATGATCCCATTCCGTACAAGCAAAATGTCAGCAGCTATTTCCAAGATTTGTTATTGAGACAAGCCATTAATAGTTTTTCTGTCCCCGAGTAATCATTCCAATTTCCCCTCTATCTTTCTCTTTTTATTCTCCCGGGACACTCCTTCCGATTTGAATCTTCTTCCCATTCATCAAATCACACATCTCCACAAATTCATCAGGTAAGTGGGGCAGGTTCATCACTTTACCACTGTCATCACTTTACCACATCCATGGAGTGGAGTTGACCCACATCCCTGGCACATTCAGGTTATGTGCAGAATCTCTATTTTTACAGTGAAGTCTGCATGTGTCATCGGGATAACAAGAGTGTATATCTTAAAACCTTCAAAGCGAGGGGGTTGACATTTTTATCATAGCAGGACCTCTTTCAAAGAAAAAAAGTGCCAAGGAAGTAAAGGAACAGAAACAGACAGGGAGGGAAATATTACGATACAGGTGACAGAAGATACAGTAGTTCATATGCTCATAATTATTCTAGTCTATAAACAGTTTCCAGAATTTTTTGTATTACCAAAGACTAATTTTTGTTTTTAGATTTTGTCCAACAATGAACTGAAGATCTGAAACTATGCTGCATAGATTTTCTTGTTAAATTCAGAGACTGAAGCCAAATAATGATATTCCATGCTTAAGTAGAGACATCTGTTGCTTCGCTGGTAATTGCGCCATGTGTTTCAAATGTGTTGAGTGTAAGTGGAGAAATATTTACCGGTAATCTTGTCAGGAGAAAGAGGAACTGGAGCACAGGGCAAGCGTGAAGGAAGCGGAGGAGAAACAGCACAGGGAAGAGATGGAGAGGTAATAATCAAAGAGAAAAAACAAATCATATATTTGAGGTTTTGCCTTTCCCGATGTGTGGTTTGCACTTGATGATTTGCCCAATTTCCATTGTTGATACATTGTGCTTTCATGAGGGTTTACCCTTTCTCTATTTCAAGGCAAAAACAGCAGCAGTTCCAGCAGCAACAGCACGTGATGCAGCAGCAGGAGCAGCAGCAAGAGCTGATGAGGCAGCAGCAGCTGCAGGCGTCGGCAGCAGCAGCCCTGGTGCCCCGCTCCCCCCTGCAGCTGCCCTCCAGGAGGACTCCCCTTCTTGCCCAGTCCCAATACTTCAGGAGTCCTCTCGTCGTCGGAGGTGCCATGGCCGCGTGCTTCAGCCCTGCGGCGGCGGTGGCACCAGCCAGCCCGGCGCCCCCGCTACGGCAGCCGCCCTACCTGCAGATGCCAACCATCATGGCCTCCCCGAGACGCCCAGTCGCAGCTGCTGCCAGCACTTGTCTGACAAATGTTGACGACGTGCAGCAGAAGTACACCCTGTCCAGGCCAGACTGCCAGATCACTGTCCAGGTTTGTCGCTGCATTCGTTTTTCTTTCACCACTAAATTCAACAAGTTCCACTCTGAAAGACCAATTTCAAAGAGCTGTTTTCCACGCAATTTTGCTTGTCCACAAGCAAATAAAAAATCAGATTAATCAAAGCTCCATCAATTTTGTTGAAGACTATGAAAGTCAACCACAAGTGAAAAGCAATGATGCTCACATGAGTGCACAGTTGATTAGGTGTAACTATTAGGAGGACCTTTTTCATACTAAGTAGATTTCCACTCATACCAAGATACCATGGCATAGGAGAGATCATTGAACAAAAAGCTTCCCCGCTTCCCCGCAAGGATTTCACACAATTAGGAATCTTAAACCAAGGTATAGTTAATTAGTAATTGGTAGCTTGTATCTGAGTTGTCCAGCTGACATGTCTGTCATCGTGCTAATCATGCAGGTATGATCACTTTGTTTGTCTGTATAAATACTTCCTTTTTTTGTCGCGGTCTAAGCAGTCCATCTGCTCTCACAGATTTCCCCTTTTCAGACCTAAGATCAGATGGGAAACACTCTGGTGTTTCTTGGAGTCATGTACAATGAACAAAGGAGGTTGTTGATAAGCTGGAGCTGTGGCTAAAATAAGAAAGCCAATTGCTTTCTGTTTACCTCTCCTGCGCACTTAGGAAGCCAAGTCAAAGGTGTTCCACATCACCGAATCTCATTAGAGACCACGGGGGCAAATTCAGTTCACTTGACTTTGAGACTATCCAGTCAGGAAGCGTCTGGTCATGTTTGTATAAGGCAGCGCAAAAACATGAAGAGGTTACGAGTCATAGGACTCGTGCACGAGCAGAGTCATCTGACATGGCTCCAGTCATGCATACCTCTGGTTGGCATCTGTCTTTGAGATTCTGAAATTGAAAACATGGCAAAGAAAACTTGGGTTTTGAACCTGAGACCTCTGGATTTGAGTACCAGCACTCTTCCCAACTGAGCTATCCAGCCCTTAGATGGTGGCCTTCCCAAACAGTCATAGTCTTTGCCGGGGTAGTGGGGGTGGCAGTCAGAAGCAATTCAACTATTAGCTTCAGTATATTTCCAGGGATCACACCCCTAGCTGGCTTTCATTCAGATGCAAAGAACCAATTGTAAACCTGGCTACAGCAACTCGGGAATCACAAAAGGTGGATGAAGCATTTTTCAATTCAAGTCTTATAATCAATGACTCTTTTTTTAAGCATGGCATTACTAAATAACAGAGTATCTGGGTATTGAAAGCATTCTATCTGCCATTTCTGGGACAATTTTAGCAAGAGGTTAAAGTGTTCGCTTTAGTTTGTGGTATGTATAATACATAGTTGACATACTTTTTGGTCCATGTTACAGAGGAAGCTCACCTAGCCTTGTTTATCAAACTCAAACTACTTGAAAAAGTTCCCAGTCAGTTTTCATTGATTTGATTTGATAAGAGTCTGGTTTGATCCCCCATCAGCGGCCTCAGTTGACAGTGCAGCAACCATCCGATGCCCCCGCCAGGTCAGCGGCTACCCAGGCCCCACAGCCCAATGGTGTGAACAAATCCAGTGACCCGGCCCTGACCAATCCAAGGGTCACTGTTGGACAGAACCAGTCATCAGTGGCAGACAGCCAGACCACTGGTCAGACCAATCCCCAGCCCCAGCCACAGCCACCTCATCCTCAGTCTGAGACAGTGGAGGAAGGTAGAGAGATACAGGAGACGGCCTCAGGTAGTCCCATGTCTAGTGTGCTGATGATCCAATCATTCTCTATCCAAAATTACCCTATAAAAAACTTACCCATCACTTGCCCATACACACATTTTTATTGGGATTCCCGGCAGCCCTTGAGGATGTGAAACATATATCATTGGCATTTTCACAAACTGACATATCATTTCTGAATTCAACAGTTGCATGAACACACCTCAAAGTAGAAATTAGTATCACTTCATGTTGTTAACCTCATAGACCACCGTAATGCAAGAACGACATACATTCCCCATTTACAAAGGACAGGATAAAAACAATTGAAAAAAGTTACAATACACATCTTTTATGCTACGTAGATGAGTTCACCTATTTGTGAAAATGCTATCAATATAATATAGGCATACTGATCTCTGAAATAAGCAGGATAAAAAATATGACATACATGTATTAGCAGTCACCAGTGGTACCATAGTTCACCTCATTTTCCTTAAAACAAATTCCACAAAATAATTCAGTTCTTTTAGAGAATAGATGTGATCCTATAAGTGCCAATAGTCTAAAATGAGAGAATGTGGTATTTGGTTCCAGGCCATGAATGGGTTTTGCACAATGGAAATCTGCGAATGTTGACTATCGTTTGCACTCGTCAATGTCCATTCAGTTGTGCACATCATGGAACAACCATGAGGTGTTTTATCACAATTCTGGGCCACTTGCCCCCACAGACATTGAGCAGGTCCAGCCCAAGTTATACATGGCGACAAGTCTTTTCAATCACAAGACAAATGTTGACGATTCAGCGGCTCCAACAATTCTGGCCTCACTCTCCCCCTCCCACACACACACACACAGATGGCGGTGAGAGTAGTGAGCCAGGCCAGCAGGCCCCTTCCCTGGTGTCGGTCAGCTTCCCGGATCCAGCTACCCCGGGCTCCGTCGCCTCCCTGATGCCCCAGAGCCCCTTTGACCTGGAGACCCACCTGCAGAGCCTGAACGAGATGGCCAAGTCGCCCGGCTTCTCCTACTCCTTCAGGCCCATGTTCGGAGGGCAGGATGAGATGAGGGTAACAACACAACAGGGCGAGGGGGGGGCTTTAAGGCCTTTCTTCTTATGCTCTGACAAGTCTTCATCGCTGTTATGCTAAAAACTGAACAGACAGTTTCAGGGGTCCTGAATTGATGATGAATCGCTATAATATTGAGGCCAAATGCCCCTTTTAGCTTTACTGCTGCTTCTGGCAAAGTGGAAAAGCTATTGTTTTTTGCTTTTATGTCTTCCTTTTGTCGCCCAAATCCAATAGACTTTGTGCATGGGTTTTGTGACAGCCACTTTTGCCATTGAACAAACTTCGTTTTGGTAAAATTTGGCGAATGCATAGAGCCTGTGCTGAAATTATGCACAGTAGCCTTTAAAACGTCATGATGCCATCACGGAGTCTCCATGAAAAAAATGGAGACACCGTGTGAAAGAGGTGGATGAGAGAACCACAAGCCACAAGCACGAGGTATTCCATCATCAAAATATTTGGTACTGGTCAAAGTCTCCAAAATACTTGTCAAGTCATCAAACATAGTTGGTACTGCAGAAGCCATCACTGTCATCTTGTTGGTCGATTAGTGAAGAGCCCGTTCGGATGCGATTTTTCCCCCCTAGAAGTGGTCCAGCCAACTGCCAATTGTCTGTGTGTCACGTTTACAGAACGAAGCATCGGCTGATGCCTCGGGTGATGCCCATCCACCAACCTCTTCATCCCCTTCGTCAGACAACTACGAGTCTTCTTTCTTCAAGCCTTTCTTTGCCGGGGTAAGTTGAAGAGAGGGGGGCCACAAAGACACCTGGATTGTGTGGTGGGTCTTACACCGGATTCTAACTTGCCTCAAGATGACCGGACATTGTTGCTGTCCTGCAGTCAATTTCAAACTTACCGTTGAATCACAAGACGATGAGCAATGCACAGAAACCATATGACCTATTTACTACTTACGATGGGTTATCAACCATAAGTTGAGTTAGGATGCATCATAAGGCTTTGAAAAATCCACACGAGTTCATTGTTGGGTTTCAAGTGCTCTTTGATTGGTACAGGACTAACTGGTGATATTCAGTTCTGTAGTTATGGTAGCCATGTCATGTCTGATGATATTGTGTGGCTGACATTTACAAATACATGTATGCAGGTCAAACGTCCGCCATCAGTCGCATACATTTTCTATCAGAAGGAAAGATATGATCCAGAAAGTGTTCCACCGCAAGAAACTGGATCAGTGGAAGTGGCATTTTTCAGAGCCACTTTTCAGAGCCATACTCCATCTCAAAAGCGAAGTTTACATGGCGACACCACAAACCATCTTATCTTATCTGGATCGGTGAACCCTGATGGTAATTATAATACAGCAGTGCACTATAAAACATCATGCCAAAATGTGTTGACAGCAGGGCCTGTTGTAGCCGAACTGATGGAGGTTTTTTCCAATCTTCTATCCTTCCTGACAGGTGGGCGAAGCCAACCAGGCATCCCCCCACATGCCTGCCCCAACCTTTGGTTCTGGCAATCAGCCCAAGGAGCAACCCCGCCCTTCCTTTGCCTGTAAGTGAAGCCATGTCCAGAATTTATTGGCAATGGCTTCAGGTAACACACAAGGAGAGGAGAAGACTGTGGTAGCTATTTGCCTGTGGCTTCCACAGACTTGTGTGCTCTTTGAAGCCATAGCCAATGCCTAGACACAGCCATGGTCTTGGCTGTCAATGTCAAAAGTGCTTAGTGTCACATTGTATTACTATGGGCATCCTTGCAGTTTCAAAATACCACATTCTTGTTTGTTTCCTAACCCTATCCTAAACCAATAATGCCCGAAAGGGAAAGGCGCTAAGAATGCTTCGTAAATCAACCCAACATGGCCAAGTAAAGAATGACCAGCACATGAATCCTTCCCGTCCTTGTACCCAATTCTAGTAAACTTTGGGGGACAGGAGAGCCCCATGGACGTTGGCTCATCGGGGACTCCAGAGGGCGTGCTGTCGCTGTTTGGTGGAGGCCAGGACAAGGTAGACAAGAGCGGTGATGGCGGCACTGCCCATACCGCCCCTGGCTTCAGTTTCAATTTTGCTGGAGTGTCCGACTCATCCAGTGCCAACAGCTCCGGCAAGCCACGGTTTAGTCTCTTTTAGTAAATAGGAACAGTATTGAAAGTAATATTAATATTCAAGTGTTTTGTCCTCCTCATTCTGCATTTGAGAAAGGTCCTGCTAGGATCAAAATTTCGGGCCCTTAAGATTTGTATTTTAATCATTTGGCAATAAGCAGGTTACAACAGCTTTGTATAGTACTCCAGGTATTGAAAGTACAGTATTCTAAAATGCTAATAATTGTAATAGTCGTGATGCAGAGTTGTCTATATGTTGTTGGACTTTTCAAAGTAATGAATAGATATTGGTGCATTACAAGGTTTTATCTTGAAGGACCTCATATGTACAGCAATAATCTGTGTTACAGTATTCTAACAAAATAGCCAAGAAGCACTGCCGTCAAAGGGGATGCGTAGAGGTTATTATACTGTCAAATGCTCAAGAAATACTGAAACAAATATCCAAGTTTTGCTAAGCATGAAACAAGGAATATATTTTTGGTAGAGAAGGCCTGTATAATTTTGCCAGTTGCACACAATAAAAGGAGTGCGAGAATACAGCACCCAAGATCCTAACTTAGAAAACTTGAGAAATAAATATTCACAATTTGATGCTCATTTACAAATTTTTAGTCTTTTATAATTTTCTCTTTATAATTTACTCTTTCTTTTAAGCATGGCATTACTAAATAACAGTATCTGAGTATTGAAAGCACTCATTTCTGGGACAATTTTAGCAAGAGTTTTAAGTGTAAAAATCGTTCAAAAATCATTTATGCAATTTTGAAGGATTCACCTTGGTATGTACAATACATAGTTGAGAATTTGAGAACTTGACATGCTTTTTAGTCTATGTGACAGAGGAAGCTCACCTGACCTTGTTTTTCAATCTATGGGATCTGTGCGATCAGACAGGTTCAAGTACGAGGTGGAATGAAAACCCGATTTATCAGGTGTACTGGTTTTTTTTTTCTCCTGCATAACGCTGTGTGGTTGGCCGTGTACAGCCTTCAAAATACCACATACATGTGGGTTTTTTGTTTTTTAGCTGACTTCCAACTACGGATGTTGTGTTTTGAATGTTCCTTGCCTACCGATCATCCCCAACCTTTTTTGGTGAATACTAACACGCACATTTAGAATCCAATCACATATTATACACATTAAATCCAGGAAATAGATACATTCAAAACAAACCCTACAGGACATTGCTATTGTTGTAGTTGTATGGACCATTGAAGTGATTGCTATGTAGTTTGAATTGGCTGCGATGATCTATTCTAACCCCATGTTGAGATTCTTATATTCGTACTGATTCTAATTGAGCTGATCTCTTGTATAGAATACAATGTTTTAAAAGTTTGTTACATCGATAAAAGAAAATAAAAATCGTTTTTGCTGCTAAACAAAAAAACTGGTTGAAAGAGACAAGAGAGGTGTGGAATTGTGTTCTTCCAGCATTAACTAAAAAATGAAAAATTAATGAAAATGTTGGTCAGGCAGTGGTATCTCCATTTCTTCAACTGTCATCAGATCGAACAGTGCTATCTTATTCTGAAAGTTATCATTGATATGTTTGATGAAGCTGTGAGGCCTGTACAAATGTGTATTGACCGGGTCTGGTGCCCAGAAGAAACTGAACTCACAGGGGGTTCAATAGGCTGGAGCATAGATCAGGAGTGCATTGAAGAGTTAAGGCAGGCTGTGAACACTGACAACAATGGCAATATGGCAATGATGACAGACGGCCAACCAGCTGCTAGATCGTTGCCGCGATTGATGAGGCAGTTCATTAATGATCACTCAATGGTAGACCTGATCAGAATGGCAGGCGCTGTTTGGGACTATCATTGGCATGCTTGGACTCCTATCACGCCAGACATCATCTCGGGGAGGAGAGATGACCGACCTTCCTGGCTACGACACGCCCTCCTCGGCCAGGAAGCACACGCACATCTGGTCCTTACTCATCAGGAGGATGGCGTTGCTGTTGGGATGCCACTTGAGCCAGTTCACCTGAAAGCTTGCTGTGCGCAAAGAGAAAGTACAACCTGGTGATAGGGAGTCCAGGGATGTAAGTGACCGACAAAGTCATTTCCTGAAAACCACTGAAGGCCAATAAATTTTGCGACTGCGAGTGAGCGCTTGCGTGACCGAGAGATTCATGGCAGGGGTGCAGGCGCCCTTCAGTTTTTAGGGTTTTAACAGATACAAAATGAGCAGTTTGAGATACCTGTCTGGCAGCTATTGCTGCAGGTAACAATGCATCTACTGACACTGAAGCATAAACTATGCCAGCAGCAACAGCTACATTTTATTTATTTATTTGTTTTAAACCATCTCTATAGAGGGTAGGACCATCCAGCTAAGGCTGATCATTTGGGGCCCTCTTAAAAATATCAAATTGACAAAATTACAAAGACATACACAAAATACTAACAACCATCAATGACATAGTCTGATCAAAACATTAGAATTAACAAGCCCACATTAAAAAAAGTTAATCTATATCAAAAATAAAAAAGTGCAGATACATGTAGAAAAGGTTACCCCCCCCCCTTGATACATTTGTCAGCAGGGAATATACATCTGTTGGTATTAGTTCTGACCAAGTACAAAATGGACAAGACATACAGAAGAGGCAGCACAAGTGCAGATCATTTGGTGACTGCTCCACTGCAACATGGGCCCGAGCTTACAGTGAGCACGCCGTTGCCTGCAGTAAAGCAACAGCATCTCTCCAGTCTGCTGCAAGTTGCGGGGGTCCGACTGGGCCCGGAAGCAGAGCACAAAAGGGAGCACCTACCTTCGGCGGGTACCTCCACAGACACACAGCCGGCTGGGGACCACATGTACAGCTTGTTGTTGCCTGTGCACAGGGCCAGCCTTGCCCTGGCTGGATCCCATTCCATGCCTGTGTCAAACCACATGAGACCATGAGTATGTCATTTCAGTGTTAGGTGCACTGTGGATAGAGTTCCGATTCTGTGCACCGAGCCAGCACAAGTGCTGGCAGAGTTTTTAAATAGTCCATCGTTGTTTTGCCACAAAAGATGACAGAGTGTGACGATGCCAATGCACAAAATCTACAGAATGATAAATTCAACAATGTATCATCCTATATCTATTTCAGGCTATTCTGTAGAAATCAACATAGAAGGGACATTAATTAGTAAATTCCATCAGTTTTTAATGAGCAAAAAAGAGGAACTGACTTGAGTTGGATAGTCCAGTGTCATCACTCTTCCATCTGATCTAACAAGCCCTTTTGAGCCGTCATCATAAAAGTCAACTATTTCTTCTGGAGTGGCACAGCAGTCAAAAGCAATATTGTGGCCACAATATACAAGATCAGATACCACTGTATTTCATTTGTCTCAAATTATTAATATACAGTATAAAACAGCATTAAAAACAAAATATCTTAGAGGAACTTGCGCATTCTAATCTAAGCTTTATCATACAAATCTGAGGGTCAGGGGAAATAAAATGGCAAATGGCACAACGCAGGTCACTCACATCTAATCGGGTTGACTTGCAGCAGGAGCACAGCTTGGCTCAACTTGGGCACGTCCCAAATCCACAGAGCATTTGGCATGTTATCTGATAAGAAATAGAAGACACATAACATCACATATAAATTACAATGGACTATAGAGAGGTACATGTATGTATCTGGTCGATTTCATCAAACTCATCGTAAGTTACGATCAATCGCAAGGTGATGGGAGATGCACAGAAAGCATGTGACCTATGAAAAGTTACGACAGGTTATCAATCGTAAGTTGAGTAACGAAGCATCGTTAGGCTACCCCTGGTCAGAATGAGAATTTCTGGTCATCACAGGGGTTATGTATGTCTACAGTCCACTCCTTCATAGCCATTTTATGCTGTGCCACTTTTCGACACCAATGACTCCTGTCCCGGCAAGTTTTGATTAAAGTGCTCCTGTCAGAGTTCACTTTGTAGAAAAATAAGTCAGTTGGCAGTTTGCAGCATTTCTTTGGTATACCAATTTAAATGGCAGCAACAATTGACGCCCATGCCACTTCTGTAGCCCCCCCCCCAAAAAAAGCTCGCAGTCGGCTTTGAGCAGCACTACTCACCGTTCTTGGAGGCCATGTACCTGTTGTCCGGACTGAAGGACAGCTGGCTGACCCCCACCTTTGGGTTGGCCTTGTCCGGGTCTGGCTTGACCACCGGTATCTGGATGGAGCCCTCAGTCAGGACTTCATCTGTGGGGGAGGGGAGGGGGAGGGGAGGGGAGGGGAGGGGGAGGGGGGGAATCAGATGAGCACAGGACTGACATCTCAGGCGGATAGTCTTGGGGGAGTTATCTTATACAAAACATTGAGCTTAGCGAATCCTCAGTCATGATTTACTTCTCTCAAAAGTTAGAGGGCCTGCAGGACTAGCAGGACCTTTCTCAAACTGAAAGGCCTTTGATAAAGGTCCTGCTAGGATCGAAACGTCAGGCCCTCTTTCTTTTGAGATTTATGTAGGTCATTTTAGTCAGTGAGCAGTTTACAACAGTTTTTGTATTAACTTCATGGTTTACTTCTGTTGGAAATTGAAAAAAAAAAACGCCAAAGAAAACCTTGACTGGATCGAGATTTGAACCTGAGACCCCTGGTTTTGTGTACCAGTGCTCTTCCCATTTGAGCTATGCAGCCCTTAGATGGTGGCCTTTCATAATTGTCAACTATTCTTTGCCGGGGTGGGGGCGCCAGTCCGTATATTGAAGGCGGGGTCTGTGTTGCAACCAGTGAGTCTGAAACAAGGAGCATGCTTATTGTGTGGGACAATCAATCAATGCTTTTATCAGCAATCACTCATCGCACGATACCATCACAAAAATCACAACACCAACTGATCACAGAATTTGACGCCGATCACAGACAAAAGTACTCAGCTATGGAGAACACAGCCTCTACATCCTGTACACCAATCCGTCTGAAATAATCAAACCACATTCAAAACATTCACCTCTGCTGTAGAGCACTCTGCTGCGGTTTTGTTAAGTACTGTAAAGAGAAAATGACTGGTTGGTTGATTTCAATACCATCGGCATTGCCTTTCCCGCAGGGATAAGATGTCGTCAAAATTTGGTGGTTTTTGGCCAGATATAACACACAAGTCCATGGGTTTGGGCTTCATTTGCTAGTGAATGACTCCAATAGAATGGTATCATTTCAAGCAGTACCCCAATCAATTAAATGAAGCATCGCCAATTCCAATCAAGCAAGAAATGCAGGGAAGCATGGGAGGGAGGGAGGGACCCCTTGCAGGTACCCCTCAGCGACTCACATTTGCTTTGGACACTGAATATGGCAGCATCGGGTCTCCAGGAAGAAGTCTGGGCACCAGACACCCTCCCGCCCTCTCTTACCAGTTGTGGTCTCTTCTCAACTTCTTTATAGATTACCTGGAATAAAAAGAAAAGAAAAGAAACTGGCTTTGAAAACAAAATCTTCTGGAGACAATGCCACTGCAGGGTTATTGGCGACATTATTCCTGTGGAGCTTACCACTGAGGAGGCATCCAGGTTTGGTGGGTGGGAGTGCTCCACCACTGTCTTCCATGTCACGTGGTTCAGCACACGAACCTGGAGGAGAAGAAAGAGTGACGGCATTCAAAGGGGCTGGGACATCCAGAGTAGCTCAGAATCCTAACAGGTGGCCTGAAGACCCTACCTCGGCCTGATTCCTCAGATCACTGTTATTTTCTTAGTGTTACGGCTGGCTACTGCTTCCCCTAAACCATCCAGTCTATGCTTCCTTCAAGTACTGATAATCTCTATCAAAGTCTGACAAATCACAGGAAAAAACCCACAGAAAAAAACTTCCTAAAATGGGAACTATAATAAGCACTGGTACGCAAAGCCAGAGGTCTCAAGTTTTCAAAATTTTCATCTTTTCAAAATTTCTAAACAACATTTTCAGAAGAACCTTTTGGCCCTTGGAACAATGCAGAAAGCTTCTTTTTCTGAAAAGGTGGAATTTCAAGTCAGTTCGGGTCCTGATATGGAGGGCAGGATCATAAGCCTCAGCCGTGGTCTCAAAAGGGCTACTCAGATTGATGTTATGTTTTGAACACGAAAAATGACTGACAAGCCTCGGCTTCAGTGAAAAATCACAGCCTGGATTTTCAGAATCTGGATGACAGAGGGGCCAAGTTTGAGCCAGAGATGAAACTTTTTTATTTCTTTTTAGAAACAGGCCCTCGATTGCAAGAACACCCAAACTTCCGCTCCTCGGTAAGGGAGTCTGCCCCTCTTCTGCCCCCTTTCCCCTCCTCACCTTTTGGTCGAAACTGCCGATGGCAAGGAACTGACTACTAGGGGACCAGGCGACGGACTTGATGCCCAGTGCATATTCGTACGCCTTGAAGGTGGCCAGGCACCGTCCGTCCACGGAATACAGCAACACCTTGTACTGCAAACCAACCACAGACATGGAATCACTCCAGACATTAGGTCAGAGTTGCGGGGGAAATTTAAAAAAGGCTTTGAGGCGATGTAACAGGAACGTGCAGCTGTTTGTTTTGGAAACAACAATGGAAAGATTGCTGCAATAATGTTTGGTGGAGGTCTGGGGCTCTGAGCTACTACCTCCATAGACATATATAAATGTAACCTACATTATAGATTGTCAGCATCTATTAGAAAACGTCAGGCTACTGTAATGCCATGGGGGACCGACTAGCATCAAAGTATGGGCAGAAGTAAACAGCACCGCACATAGATTTGTATGCCGTGTGGTGTGATGCACATTCAAATTTGGCAGTGGTTCCATGACGCTACAGGGTTTTCTATATGCGAACATGGTGGCACTCTTTACTTCCGCCCATACTTTAGCAAAGATGGCAGCCTCCATGGCATTTCAGTCTGGCGCCCTCTACTGTCCGTCTATGATCACCTCACCTCCAGCAGTGTGTCCCAGACACAGAGGACTCTGCCGTCAGGTGACCACTCCAGCCCGGCCATGTCCCTTGTGTGCGTCTCAAAATGCTGGAAGACCAGGGAGAGGAAAGACTCAGCTAGTCACTATTCAATTCATGAAGTGAATTTAAAAAAACTGTTGCAAACTTACTGTTCACTGATTAAAATGACATGCAATACATAAATGTCAAAAGTTAGAGGGCCTGACTTTTCGATCCTAGCAGGACCTTTCTCAAAGGCCAAAGTGACAAGGACATACACAGACAGTCAGTGGAAGGAAAGCCCTGAAACATTCAATTCAAACGACAGGACAAAGTAGAATCTTGCTTCACCATTACAGCCAGAATTCCTGGGTTCGGAAGGTTAGGGAATTGTTTTGTGTGGCCTTCTCAAGTTCTGATTGTTGTACTTATAATGTTTGGTTAGCACAAGCACAGGTAAGAGAACCTGACAATTTAACCTAGCAAGCCCCTTCTCAAAGGCTTCATAATCACTCTCAAATGTACAGTTTCATTATTTCGCATGCAAACCACATCACAAAGCGTATTCAAAACGGGTAGTAAGGTGAGGTTGGTCACCAGATAGGGATTGTGAAGTTCAGTGCAGGTTGTCTGTCACCTAGGTCTGCAGCATACAGTGTGCTGTCCATGGAAGGGGGTGGGGGCCTCTTACCTTGACAAGCTGCCAGGTGTTGCAGGCAAAGACGCTGATGAAGTCCTTGCAGTCCCGGCGCTCCGCCAGGGCTAGGTACTTCCCATCGTGGCTGAAGTGCATGGCTGTAGGAAATGAGGCACGAGGATTGGAAGCAGGCGACAGCAAAAGTTCCTACTGTACTACAGAGGGGGAGGACCTGAACATAACAGCCTCTGACTTCTTTGGATGTGCACTCTGGCTGAACTGAAGAATCGTATAGGTATAACATGATGTTTGAGTGGAGAAAGTAATTCAATGAGGGTTTGCCCTACTCGATATGATAAGCACTGAGTGCTTTGCCCAATGCCTGATGAAAACATTTCAGGCAGCTTGGGTGGGATTCGAACACGTGACTCCTGCTTTCTAGTGCATACGTCTTAACCACGTGACCACCGAGCTGGTCGAGCTGACTAAAATATAATGGTTGCATTGCTTCTGACTGCCCCCACCCTGGCAAAGACTAGCTGACAAAAGCATAATGGTTCAATTGCTTCTGACTGGAGCCCCCACCCTGACAAAGACTAGCTGACTATTATAAATTGGGAGGCCACCATCTAAGGGCTGGATAGCTCAGATGGGAAGTGCGCTGGCACGCAAAACCAGAGGTCTCCGCTTCAAATCCTGGTCCAGTCCAAGTTTTCTTGGCCGTTTTGTTCAATTTTTTTCAAAAGATCCAAGTCACTTTTTCATCACTTTGTTTGACATAAATTCCTCTGGTTCTTTTCAGAACCACACATTATCACAAGAGAGAATTTTACATGTTGTCACCGCAAACCTATTACTCCTCCATAAAATCTAACGCATGAAGTTTGTGAATCGCACACTTACATTGCTTGGCTTCTTTCGGGTACTTTATGTAGGACACCGACTTGGTGACCAGCGACCAGACAGTGATGCGCAGGTGGAACTCGGCCGTGGTAAGTATGTGGCGGCCATCGGGGCTCCAGCGCACGGCTATCAGGCCGGCTGAACCCTCGTCAATCTTGCAGGTCCACTCCGGCTGCTCCAGGGACCAGACCTGGACGATGCCCCTCTTGAACATGCCGCACAGGATGAAGGCCGAGTCAGAGGACCACTATCGACAGGAGGCAGACGAGAAAACGGAGGCTCTGTTTTTTTTTTTTTTTTTTTTTTTCAGAGGCCTGGAACCAATTTCACTAAAGCTTTGCCATCATCGCAGATTCCAAAATCGATCGCCCTTGGAACAATGCAGAAAGCTTCTTTTTCTGAAAAGGTGGAAATTCAAGTTAGTTTGAGTTCTGGTTTGGACGGCAGGATCATAAACCTCAGTTGTGGCCTCAAAAGGGTGTCTCAGATTGATGCAACATTTTGAACACGAAAAACAAGCCTCAGCTTCAGTTAAAAATCACAGCATGGTGGCTATGTTTGTTTTTTGTCACAAACGCATTGTGATGATCGCAATGAGTTAGTGAAATCGGCCCCTAATCCCTAAAGATATATGACTCAAGATCGTAATTTGTAGGACGGTGGGCCACCCTGAGCTTGCTCTACAGATACTCCCACGGAGGGTGTTCATCTCGTCTGGCACATCTAGTCATCCTTTTTTGGTTTTGACTGGTTTGTTTTGATTTCTGTCTTACCTCCATGTGTTGGACAGAGTCCAGGCAAGTGTAGAGCTGTAGGATCTGAAGGGACTGGACATCTCGGACTATCAGACGATACTGCAGAGTGTTGGCCTGCAAAAGTGAACAGAATTACTTACAAGTGATTATTTACAAACTGTGCAAAAACTGAAAAAAGGGCAGGAATTCTATCAATCTATGCACACTAAACACCAAAAAGCCCTAAAAACCAGAAGGTGTATATTTCGTCGTCACCGGCATTCTTCTGCAAATGCTATGTTGCCGTTCCATTACACTGACTGGCCTATTTCTATAACGATAACATTTTAGACTTTTCAGACAAGCAAAAAAGGCTTCAGATTTTTAGTGCAAGAAGGTCGGCATGACGGCATGAAAATTGGCCAATCAGAATTAGGAAACAGCAAAATTATAGCGACCATACAAGTGGGCGTCAGCAGACAGCAGTTGGTTGTAGTCCGAGTAACTTGGACCCGACAAGTCACCCTTTTTTTTATCAAATTTTGAAATTTTGAGATTCGGGTGACAGTCACCCGAATCTAAAATTTTCAAAATTCGATAAAAAAAGGGTGACTTGTCGGGTCCAAGTTACTCGGACTATTTACTTGGTGGAAAATAATGAAAAGAACACTCTAACATTTTTGTTTTAATTGTTGGCAATTTTTAAAGGACCACGTTGTGTTTACTGTCACTGTCACTCAGTCCAGGAAAGTGATGTGCATGGCAAATTATTATTATTATTAATTAAGAAAGTCAAACAAACACAGTAACACAGAAGAAAAACTGACTGGAAACTTTTGAACAATTTGACTGGACCAGGACTTGAACCCCAGACCTCTGGAGCACTGGTACGTTAATCCAGAGGTCTCGGGTTCGAGTACCGGTCCAGTCAAAGTTTTCTTTGCCAATTTTAATAAACATTATTAGTTAAAAAGCTGTTTTGAGTGCAAATTACTCTGAATCGGCGGTCCGGACGAAAACCTTACCAAGTATTTTCCATTCGGGGAAAACTTGCAGAGATGACTGCTCTGTTTGAAGGGCTCTGAGAAATTCATTTTTCACAGTCAATAAATGACAACAACGGGAAGACATAATTCATTTCAAGGGACAAGATAAAAACCCCACTGTTTCTACGGCAATATCTCCAGACTCCAATAATATCTAGCCAACCGGATGTTCCGCCATCTTTAAAATTGGCGCTTCGCTGCGTCTGCCAGGTCGCATACGAACTCACTGGCTACGGCTGGAAATAACGCACAGGTCAATGGGACTATGGACATTAGTCCTAGCCAATGAAATCAGAAACGGTCCGAGCCGCATCTGAGGTCGTGTGCTAATTCATTGGCTACGTCTTCAAATTGCACACGAGTCTTGGTAAACCTCCAGCAAGCGGCTTCATTGGATTTCTATAGACTCGAGCTCTGGCTTCACGCCACTGATCGTGGGCTTGCTGCAAACTCTTAAGTTTTGACTGCAATTCTGCGCGCATAACATCGGTTTTGGAGGTTAATATGATTAGTTTAGCTTTAAAAAAACATAACTTCGTAATAATAATATTCTTAGGGGATGAATCGGAAAAAAAATAAAAAATATTGAGAAAATTTAAGAAATAATTATAACAAAATATTTGGGTCATTTTAATGGCAGCCTCCACACGAGGATTGTGTCTTCCCTTCTAGTTCTACTCCGGAGAAACACTTGAAATAGTTGAATTATGTCATGTAGACATCTGGGAAATTGAATAACTGCGGTGAATTCCATATCATTCGGACACTATGTCTATATTTTCAGCATCCGGCTTGCTTTTCGGAAGACTGACCGGTGGACTTGTGAGAACTATTTCTCAAGGTGAGGGATTGACTGAATTAAATTACTCAATTACTAAGTTAGTTACTCAACATACTGCACTGCACTGCAGTGCATGCCATTCAAATTGTGTCAACATTTTATGAATTTACACACGTAAGCAATGGCTATGGTAAGACCACGACTCGTGTTTTTTAGTTAATGGAGAATTGGAGATAAATTAGATAGATTGATAA
Organism: Luidia sarsii; assembly: GCA_949987565.1. Classification (NCBI taxonomy): domain Eukaryota; kingdom Metazoa; phylum Echinodermata; class Asteroidea; order Paxillosida; family Luidiidae; genus Luidia; species Luidia sarsii. Next base: position 34,419 of record OX465115.1, on the reverse strand, counting down.
TCTTTTCGGAAAAGGATGGAGCAATTGGAGGTGCAATGATTTAGAAAGATTTGCATCGGATCGGGCAAAGAGAAAATAAATGGGAAAGTTATTCAGGCCCATCCACGCGATGCATCCCTAGCTCTCCCTATATATATTCATGATATTGTCCACCTTTATGGTGAAACAGAGTGAAATTGAAACAAGTGAAACAGAGCATAAATAAATTGAAATGACCACAGAAGAGAAGATGGCATAATAACTAATTTATAAAACTGTTGCTAACTGCTTGTTTGATTGAAATTACCATGATTCAAAATGTGCAAAAGGTTTATTCCTTATGACGTTTCAATCCCAGGACTCAGGAGTAGCTGGGAAAGTCCCGCTACTGTAGGACTAGTAGGAGCCTAACTAAAGTAATGGAGTAATGCATCATATGCATGTCATGTTTGTAGTGAATTGACCTGCATCCATCTTGGTTTCCACACCAGGGGTTGTCCGGCCCAGTGGCAAGTCACGCCCTTCCACCGACACCCTGATCCAGTGGAAGAAGCTTCCCATTCCCAAGGCACCGCCCAAGGACCGCTGGGATGCCAAGAGGGCGCTCTTCGGTGAGAACGACTACAAGGACCTCCTGGGCGAGGGCGTCTACGACCTCAAGCGCAACGTCAAGGTGGGACCGGCCTGGATGCACGGCTTTCGCGGCAACGAGCTGCAGATGCTGCTGCGCAAGAAGCGTGTGGAGGGCCCCGACATGGGCCCCACCAAGCACTACGCCATGCTCAAGCGCATCAAGTTCCTGCACAGCCGGCTGAACCGCAACCGTGGCAAGTCCTTCTACAAGGACAACCCGCCTCCCAACTACAGGGACCGACAGTGAGGAGGAGGAGGGGAGAGCCACCGACATCCCTTACCTCCACTCCCCTTTCCCTGGGAGGTTGTCATTTGTGTCAAGGAGAACTTCCTGCAAGCTGGCTCAAGTCTGAACTGCTGCTATCATGTGGAATTGAATTACAGTGGTGTGGCTATAATATAGCTGCAGAAACTTGAAGGTTGTAGACTGTCTGTGTCTGCATTTAGTTGAACACTAAAGACCATATTAAGTCTGATTGTCTGAACCACTGTCATTGGGCATTGCATTACAATGGATGCGGTTATAGGTACAGCTGTGGATACTTTAAGGTTGAAAAATTAAGACTGCATGTTGAACACTAAAGACCATGGCTCAAGTCCTAACCGCTGTTGTCATGTGGAATTGAATTGCAGTCGTGTGGTCATAATACAAGTACAGCTGCAGGAACTGGAAGGTTGTAGACTGTATGTTGAACACTGAACCATTGCTGTTATTGCATTACAATTGATGTGGTCATATAGGTAGAGCTGCAGGTACTTGAACTCTGAAGACCATTTGATATTTGAATGGGTTTCCACGGATTGGGACGCTCCTACGGACATGCTAGTTAGCCTTTGGCGGTTAGGTCACTCAGGTGACATCATGTGAAAAACCTCTATAGCCACATAGCACCATGCCAATCTTCAGTGGCCATGTGACTGCCACATGATTGCCACATGACTGCCACATGACCGCAGACCACCACGTCCACACGGTGGTTTTTTATTAAGTGTGCCATTTTCGAATCTTGCTAAGCAATAGGAAACAATACATGTACATGTGAAATAAATCAATGAGTACACTGTACAATTGAGTCCAACATAAGATAACTGGACGTCTGTTTGGTTTTTACTAGTATATGTAACTCTTTACATACGTACATAAACTTATTGATTGTTCTGTGACACAATAAATTCACTTCAGCAGAGACATTAGTGTAATATGATTCTCAAAAAAAGATGGATTTATTGGGTTCGGAATGAATGAACACACCAATCACTTCATCTGCACATAAACTGTGTCTCTATGACAAAAGGATTCCTCATGGATAGAGACCTTCCCTTGATTTTACAGAATCACTGCAGAGGGTCAAGTTACTGGTTTGGGGGTTGTATTGTCCATCTAATGCTGATTTGAGAAGAAGTTACATTTTAGTTTAAATGCACTGTACACTTCATAACCAAGGTAATGAGTTCACCTAATAGACTAGCCTTGATCTCAATTCCTCCCCCCACTAATTCTACCAATGATTCAGCATTGCATCAATTGACAGACCAGTGGTCAATTTCACCAAACTCATCTTAGCTTACAATCAATTTCAAGATAGTGATGCTATCTTGTGCGATGCACAGAAACCATAGTCCATTGCAACATACATGTACGATGGGTTATCCACCGCAAGTCAAGTTAATACGATGTATCGTAAGGCTTTCTGAAGTCCACCTTGGGGGTCCAATTTCAAAGAGCTGGTTAAAGCACAAAAATCTGCTCGGCATGAAAGCCCTTCCTCAGATAAAACAAGATTTCCCAACCATATTTCATATTTGTCTTATTTGTGTTCAAAAACGGGTCCTCAGCATAGAATTCAGTTGGAACTTTGGCTGGCAGGCTGCTCTTGTTGAGTGAGGTTTTCCACAATTTAAAAAAAAATGGCCCAAAAAACTTTGACTGGACGGGGACCCGAGACCTTTGGTTTCGCGTACCAGCGCTTTTAACAACTGAGCTATCCAGCCCTTAGATGGTGGCCTTCCCAAATAGTCAACTAGTATTTGCCGGAATGGGGTAGTTTTTATTGCCGAAGTGAACTTCGGTGCCCTCTAGGGTTGCCCTGCCACAGTTTTTGTGGCCGACTGCACATGGCCAAGTTCTGAAATGTGTGCACAATCAATAAGATACCGGTACAACCAAATCAATCAGCTGAAAAAAATTTCCATTCAAATAAGTGTCTTTATTGTTGGGAAAAACAGGGGGGTGAACCATGCCGAACAGAAAGGCTATGGTACCTCATGTAACTCCTGGGGTTACAACCAAAGACAATTGTTGGGGAAATTGATGTAGTTCTTCAATAGAGACCTGTGACTTTTACATGCAGTTCATCAACATGTAGATGCTTTAAAATGCATGTTACCCAGTAGACCCTCCATTGTATAACCGTACGTTTAATTCTCACAGTTGACTCCGTTTTCATTTATTTGAAACCCCCAGGGCAATAATTATCTTATGTACAATCATGCAACTCTTGCCAGGCCGCCCAATTGTGACCATGGAATCTTTTTTTTTCTTTTTTTTTTCTGGCAGGTTTCAAAGAGTTTGGACCTTCTAGGCACAAAACAAGAAAACTCTTTGCTTGATAAAAACAGGTTTATTAGATAGTCTTGCAGCATTTGTGCAATTTGCCGTAATAACTTCACAGTCACGTGCAACGCTAAGGGTTGGACCATCTGTTTGAACACTGAGAATTCATACAAGCAATGTGGCATGTTTTGCATTCACTCTGCATAATTATGTCCCAAAAATGCAATGAAAATAATGCCGAGCATTATTCGAGCGGGACAAGCTTCCCAACCACACTGCTAAAAGTCAGTTAAAAGACACTGCAATTTAAATATAGTCAAGTACATGTCACACAATGTATTTGCAATGTTTGGATTAACTTTAACACTTTGCACCTCCCGCACAGGACACACAGTGCCCTCAGGGGTGCAGGCTCAAATACCACAGGATACCACAAAAACCACGCTGTGGTATGTCATGGTGTATGGGCCCTTATCCTCCCACAGGAAAAAACATGTGGTTTATTGTGGTTTCAATGCTGTTAGGGTTAAACTAGTAAAAGTGACCACCATCACTTTCAGAGCTGCCACTGGTTCTCTGTACTTTGAGTTGACTTTCAAACCAAGCACAAGGAGGCTTCATATCAGAATACCGTACATCACTGGAAAAAACAATACTGACTAACCTGCCAGTGCCAAATGCCGGTGTAACATAATCATGCAAAATTAGCAATGTTATCTCCACAAACGGTGATCAAATGCGTATGGGAATTGAGTTGGCTCATGTTGGCACTAGGCAGTAGGACTATTGGGAGACCGTGGTCTCCTGACAATAGGCAGAGCACACTTCTTGTATCAGTACCTCATTTCTACGCAACCCTGCCATTCGTTCACGACATGCTCAGTTGAGTGGCTTTCCTTTTTTTAGTGATTCTTGCCACACTGTGACCAGTTTGTCCACAACCTTGTACTTGGCCCGTAAATCTGATTCAAGTACCTCAAACCAGTGAGGAGTGGGGAGCCTCTGTTCCTCCCTTCCTCAATCTTTGAGCCAGCTGGAATGAATACATTCTACCCGAGGCAAATCCTGATCCACATGCTAATAATTCATCTCTTAATGGATAGATGCTGATTACAGCCATTGCTTTGAGTTCTCATGGGAGTGGAACAAAAAAAAGCAGTGGAAACATGTTGCAAAAATGGCACCAACTGCTGACTAAAATAACCAAAATGCCAACATCAAAAATTAGGAGGGTCTGACATTTGGATCCCAGGAACTTCCTCAAAGGCCGCATTTCTAACTTCCTCAAAGGCAGAATTTCTAACTTCCTCAAAGGCCGAATTTCTTTCAGAAAACACTTACTGAATTGAATGACCTTAATTTTACAAATCGTGAAAAAAGGGGGAGGGGGTATTGACCTTTAAGAAAGGTCCTGCTCGGATCAAAATGTTTTGAAATTATAGAATGCTTGATGGTGTGTATCTCGTGCACTGTGGGGCAGAGTTGAAATTGACAGCCAACTGATTTTGTTTTACCTGTGCAGATTTGCCCCCCAAAAGGCTATACATCCACTCAGAGTTAAGGGCTGACTAAGGAAAGAAGGCGTTATGGAGGAAGTCGGGTAGGCTGGAGATAAGAATGGACAATCCTCTTAAAAAAGGGCAAGATCATAGAACGAGATGATACAAGATGAAAATGAATGGGAATCACAATGCCACAAATACCCAAGTCAGAAAGCTGCGACTTGTTTTAATGCATGAAATTATATCACAGTGCCCCTAGAAAGCAACAGGAAAGACACTGGGTCTATTCATAATGCATCTGCCGTGAGACTCAAAACCTTTCCTGTACAGCTTCCTGAATGCAAACAGAAGACTCAACCATGTGCATTGTACACGGAGGCCAGATTCAAATGAAGGGCTATGGCTGTGGCCGTCACTAGTACATCTGCCTGCACTGAAGCATTGATCAGCCCCTAGTAACGCTTCCTAGCAACAGGGAAAACAGGAGCCAATATCATAGAGCCACTTGAGCGCCAACATTTGCTTAAGCACAAAATGTCATGAGCCACAAGATCCCCTTGCTTACACAAACTTCACTTTCGTTTCATGCTAAGTAAAGATGAGAAGAGAGGACTACAAGTCAGAAGTCATCTAAGACATCACATCGCAGTGCAGTTTGTAATTCTGCTTACACAAGGAAGACTTTTACTGCTTGGCCAATTTTCACGCTTAAAGGCCCAATACAACATTGGTAAAGGTCAAAAAATTGCCACAGTTTTCGTGTTAAACCATTAAACATCACCAAAAAGCAATCCTGTGAAGGTTTTAGCTCAAATGGTGATCTGAGAAAGTAGAAAAAGGTAAAAAACCGTCACGATTTTTGCACCATTCTGTAGTGTAAGAAATAGTTTATGACTTGCGAGTAATAAACTATTTGTCGACGTTTGAGTGAAGATTTCTAGGGAAGTACAGCATCCCAGACTGTAAGATTTCAACATGAGGATTCCATCATGACCATCTACGAACTGTGTAAATTAGAAGGAAATCAGTGGACATCGATGTTTTCTGATCTTCCCAATGTTGTATTGGGCCTTTAAGCGGCTCTATGAAATTGGGCCCTGGTCATGAATCCAACGTGAGGCTACCTACAGCCCCGGTAGTTTAGTTAAGTTCCAGAAATCAGAGCTTTATGAGATGGCCGTGTAATTGTATGGAGAAAGTCACACTAGAATCGGCCCGTGTGTGTTCCGGTACAAAAACCGCTCTCAGTCTTGGGAGCATCTTTGATTTGCTTGTACCACGTTGAAACTGTTGCCATCAAGTTGGAAAATTATTTCAATATCCCTCAGTGAGTCTGTTCCAGCACTGTGACCTTGGTTTTTCTCTTTTCAACTCGCAAGCACCGATAGCATAGATACCTGACAATTGGCCATCGCGGAGCACATACTCCGCTGAGCTCAAAATCAGCCCTGCGTGCTCAGTGCTGTCCTGGAAGCATTGATAATGCAGAGCTAACACACTGGTGAGGGGAAATCATTATCATCATTACAATCAAACCACCAAACAGATAAAATTTTATTCCAAAGGGACATGGGAAGTTAAAAACAAAAACAGGACAGAGTGGGATGTGGGAAGAATTTGAGCTTCATATAGTCGGCATTTTCACAAACTGGGGAATCAATCCATGCACCCCCCCAAAAAAGATTCATTTTGAAAAAAAATAAAAACCACTTTAAATGTTAATTGGCAGGGCTCGACCTTAGCACTAGCCCGACGGTCATTGTCTAGTAAAAACAGCCGCGGGCTAGTAAAATGGCCCACTTTGCTCGCTCAGCGGACTAGTAAAAAGTACACAGCGGTGTGGCGGAAAAAAATGATGTGGCCAAGGATGAGAAAGTAGAAACTAATAATTTGTTTTACTTGACCTGATAACCTTGTTTTAAATTCAATATTAATTTTACAGGGCTAGTAAAACTTGCTACAGGCTAGTAAAAAAACTCAATTTACTAGCCCGGTAGCCTAGTAAACAAGAATCATGTTTAAGAATCATGTTGCTTGTCTTTTACTACTTGGTAGTGTTAAAGTGTTCCTGCGATACAGTGGTCTATGAGCTTCATAACTTGTGATACTGGTTTCTGTCTTGATGTGTTTTTGTTGTCAATCATTAGAAACTGATTTGCCAGTTCGTGAAAATGCTGAGCCTCTGGGAGTCCCCTCAGCCATGTCCTTAGTCTTGGTTCAAGACGCTGTTGGTTTGGATAGCCGACCATGG
>OX465115.1:0-22500 GCA_949987565.1 Luidia sarsii | reverse complement strand
CAGTCCTACATTATACCTAGTATGGTAGTTATGATCCATTCATAACCTCCATGTGGGAAAATATGTGCCCTTCTGACTCTCCGATTGTCGTGTCACTCACGTTTGAAAATGACCCCCTGTATGACAATCCAAATACGAATCGATGAGATTCATGCTGCTTTATTTTTTTCAAAATCGAGACTTGTTTTGGTTCGGACAGACTGTGGTGGAAGACGCCTCTTCAGGAGAGCAATCCACAAGGCCATCGGGTCTGTAAATTCTTACTGGACTATTTCGACAAAAACAGCAAAGAAAGGCCATCATAACGACAAAGCAGATAGCTCCCCCCCCCCCCCAAAATGATACAATGGCATTTTTCGGGGACTTGAACTGAAGCGCTGACTGGCGCTCTCCACTTCGGCCCTAACCTGGACTTGGCACATGGTGTGAGTGGACTGCGTATCCCGGACGACCATTGTTGTCATGGAGGAGGCCATGCCCCACCTCCAGGTCAGGTAGCCCATGGTGTGCTTGTCCAGCTGTCTTCCGGCCACTGAGGTGAGGGATGGTTAGGGTGGGGTTGGTGGGAGGGACCGAAGCAAGGGAAAGCATCTTCATCATTACTGCTGAAATTATTATCATTATATATCTATTGTATTATATAATATCTATGATGCAAAGGTGGTACCGTCCCCTATACATTATCGGAATCCGCCCCACGACCTCGACCAGCTCGATGGTCAAGTTATCATTATTATTAAATTCATCATTGTTTAGTATTATAATTTTGATCAGATTTGAAGGTCTGCATGGTGGAAGTACTACTGTCTTTATCATTTTGCAAATCGTCATCAATAGCATCTCTACTCCTCAGTATCGTCATCGTGATGATGACGAAGCTGAGAAGTGAAGAAGACATCGACTGTTGATGCCATCACCCAATCTCCTGTCTACAATCGTCGATGCTGTCACCCAATCTCCTGTCTACAATCGTCGATGCTGTCACCCAATCTCCTGTCTACAATCGTCATTGCTGTCACCCAATCTCCTGTCTACAATCGTCGTAGTTGTCACCATTTTGCAGCGAGCGGTCATTGCATCATCTCACCTGTGGCCAAGCCAGGGGCGACGACTCCTGCCGACATGAGCCGCAGCGTGCCCGTGCAGGTCGCAAAGCTGCGCAAAAATAAGAACAATCGCAAAACAACGGCCCGATAAACAGGGAGTGGCTCTCCATGGTGACTGGGAACCTGACTTGCTTGGCACGCTTCTTTAGCTGTGCAACTTATAAAAATGCGTCAATGAAAGTATGGCTACTTCGCAAGGAGGAAATTATAATGGAGCTAATTTGAGACTAAAATTAATAAAGATGAAACTAAATAAAGGTGAAATAGAGTGCGGCGGGCTTTCGCCTAAAGCATTACATTTACCAGTGCTGCAGCGATCACCATGGCTTACCTATTGGCTGTATACTACTGCCAAACGGACCTACCACAGCCATCGTGCAGCTGGATAGTGGTGATGCGCTTGCTGGAGAAGTGGCTTGAAGGGGCTGCCTTGGTGTGGCCTCGACCAAGTCTCGATGTGGAAAGCAAGGTGGAGCAATTGTGCAGCCACCTTTTTTTAAGGCCAGCCCCTGGTGTTATGCAATAACCTAACTAAAAATAGTGCATGTCGACTTGGCTCACACAAAAGGGCACACAACCCAAAAGAAAAGGACTCTGGGAGAAACCAGGACAAATAAAGGACTACTACACTTCCTTGGGTGGGTGGCAACGGGGGCCAGGGGCATCCTTCCCTCCTCTGTCTTGGGCTTCTACCTCAGCCTCTGAGGCTTTTCTGGTTTCTTTCTTTTTAAACCGTTCACCAGGTTCTCTTTGGTCTGCCCCACATTCAGTCTGCCCACTGGTGCCCTGGATAGTGCAACTCTTTGTGCCATCGTTCCTTGCCATTCAAATCGCATGCCCCCCCAAAGATCTCAGTCGTTGAATGACAGATTTAAATGATATTTTGCATGGTGATGGAGAATTCAAAATGAATATTTTTTTTATAGCTCATTAACTATTCTTAATGAAAATTGTTGGGCTTTTTTATGTTTTCATTGAATGTTCCCAATTGGCATAAATTTGACAATGATAATGAAACACGAAGAACCAATAATTGCATCAGCAATATCAACTAGCTAATTATGCCAAAAAACCATGAAAAGAAATACTCTGTGCGCCTTGGATGCTGCTATGCTTTTATGTAGTATAAGTCAATGTAAGTGTAAGAACAATTTCTGTCAACCTACAAACATGTATACCATGGCCCTGAAAAAATGTTCATTATAAGAGAACGGCACTGCCAATTTTAATAAAATTGGTGTCAAAATGTGCCTAAGAAGATTGCCGAAAAAGTGATTAAGCCTCACACAGAAAAAAATCACCAAGACGCTATAAAAAAAATACAGGGGAGGGGGGGGGGGATGACAAAACAATGCCTTTAATTGCTTAAACTTTTAAAGTTAAAACGTTGGTGTTTGAGGGTTAAAGCCCCTACGCAACATTGGTAAGATCGAAAAACAGAAATGTTCACAGATTTACCTGAAACTTATACAGTTTGAAGATGGTTATAGTAGAAACCTCTCACTGAAATATTTCTGCCTAAAATGTTGCATTTTGGGAGAAATGAGTAAAAGAAATAGTTTACGTCTCACCGAGATCTAAACTAATTTTAGGAACAGTACAGCGTTGAATGCTACATTTTAACCAAACAAATGAAGCGGTTTTCACAATTTTCTCGAGAATCAGTTGGCGGAATGAGCTGAAATTTTCACAGGAGTGCTATTTCATGCATATGTTGGATCAGACAACGTATGGATGCTATTCTTTGACCTCGACCAATGTTGTGTAGGGGCTTTAAGTGGCTCTCTGAAATTGGCGCCAGGTGGTGTGAGCAAAAGTACCTTACGCCAGAGGTCTCAGGTTCACATCCCGGCTCAGTCAGTTCCCTTTGCCACTTTTCCCAAATCCAAGTGAGTTTTTATTTCCTTAATTTGATTGGAATAGTATATGAATCTTTTTTTTATGGGGGGAACGTCAGTGAACTACCTTTGCTTGTTGATGTTCCTGAAGATCTTCATGGCCAGAGTAGGACCTCCCCCTGCTGATGCCTGAAACTACACCCACAACAAAAATTGTTGAAGAACAATGAAAACAATTAACGTTTTGATATTGTTCATTTTCAATTTGTTTGAAAAAAAATATAAAAAAATAATAATAATTAAACCCAAGGTCTCGGGTTTAAGTCCTGGTCCAGTCAAAGTTGTATTTGCATTTTTTTTCAAAAATTGTTCAAAAGTTCCCAGTCAGTTTTTTCTTTGATACAAAAAATGTTGCAAACTGCTTTCTGACTAAAATTACCAAAATGCAAATCATAAAATTTAGTGGGCCTGACATTTCGATCCTAGCAGGACCTTTCTCAAAGGCAGAGGGTAACGAGCGGCCGTCTCTCTTCACCGGATGTTGCCCCGGGCAGGGGCCCTCACCTCTCCCCAGCACTTGTAGTTGAAAATCCGCCGGTAGGTCACATTGAAGCTGCCGTTGCCGTTGCCGTTCTGCGTGGACAAGTTGCCGGAGAGCACGGCAGTGTCGCTGGGGGTGAGCGGGGCATCGATGGACTGCGTGATGGACATGTTCTTGATCTCAATGGTCGGGACACCGCTTCAGAGTCAGAAAAAAAAGAAAAAAGGAGAAGAGTAAGACCATACACACACATATTCGCAGACGGCATCCTTCCCTCTTCATCCTCTGATATCAAAAACCCCATTATCGCCTGTCTGTAAGCTTGTATAGCGTGGCCATCAGAGAGATCTTGAAGGGCGATAAGCTTTCGTTAGTAAAAACAACGAAAAAACCCGAAACGGCAAGGGGAGAGGAGCGCCAGCCAGCCATTTGACTCTTGCATTGCGCGCAGTCTCCACAAAGGCAATGCGTCGGCAACAGACCCACTGCAAGTGCAAGCTCACTTCCGGTGTTGGTAGCACACTTTTCGTACAGCGCGAACTCGGTACGCTGGGCACGCACAGCAACTCGTGTTTGGGACATTTTCCCCTATGTTGCCTACATAAGTTATCCGATCGTTTACGATATTATCCAGGCTGCAAAAATTGCAGATTCAATTTCCTACCAATGTCTCCCAATGCAGCCAAATATTATGTAAAAAATGCCATTTCACATCTGGTAAGCACTCCATCTTTTTGAATCCAGAGCTCTTTCTTTCCTCCTGTTAAATGCTATCTAGCATCATTATTCCCTTCCTTCCTCTAGACCTCTTCCAGTTTAGGCGTCCCTTCATCTTTCAAGAGTCCATCAAGTCTCAGGATATGAAGTCCTATCCACTTTGTTTGCCTCTCTCTGCATCATGTCATTCTCTTCCATCAATTTCTGGGAACAAAGCGCAGGGGGCGAGGCCAACTGCCAATGTGGACTTGGACAAAACTGTGCAGTATCTTCTGGACTGCACTCAACTTGAGGAATCAAGCGCGCACACAACGACTCGATAAAAACTTCTCAAAACCCCTAGGCAAGACTGCCGTGGGCAACACTGCCATCAGTGCGCACACACTACAACCGGTATCAACGGCTGGGACGGTACCTGAATTCCAGGTCGTAGTCGTCGTAGACATCAAAAAGCTCTGTGGCATCAATCCCCACGGTGATGGCGCCCTGGAACAAAAAAAAACCAAGGATACTGGTATGAGCCGCAGAGGTGGTCAGTGGTCAGTGCAGGAGTTCTAGGCCAGTTTAAAAAAAAAAAAGGGGGGGGGGTGGAGAGACCAATGTGAATTGGAGAGGAAAGGTCTCAAAATTTCTCAAACAGATAATCGTTGACTGCCATATAACATTGATGGGCAGTTACAGCGTGCCATGTCTATCATAATTGGCACTCCTGGCGTGATTGAGAGCTCTGCAGAACAGCAACACCAAGCCATTAGTTTGCAATATTCAATTCAATTGTGCTGATGTATCTTATAGGAGTTTTATTGGAGCCGGGTGGAAATCTTTTTTTTTCTCCAACAGGGTTTTTCATGCGGGGTTTTCGCCCATCCCAATGTCAGTAACTGTTACCTTCATGGTTGAACGATAAAGCTGCATATGAATTATAGGTCTTTTAACTTGGTTTCTCAATGATCTGGCACCCTCTCGTATAAAATTTGTAAATATGGTAATTTTATCCTCATAGGTCATAATTATTATCATTTTTTTAAAATTCAATACTAATATTTTATGTATTTGTTTTGTTATCTGTTTTAATTTCTTGTAAAACTATGCAGGGCCCCGATGAAAACCAGTTTTAAAACTGTTTTGGGCGTACCCTGGGTAAAGAAATGGAATAAATAAACAAACAAACAAATCAAAAAAATGAAGGCATGACAACTGTTTGCCATCAAAATGAGTGAGGATTCGTAAGAGGTAAAGCTTGAAGCTGAGTTTTGAGTTACAGGCGGGCGTTCTCCCCCGTCTCTCATTGCCTACCCTGGGGTTGGTGCTCTGCTGCAATCTCCGCTCCTCCCGCTCTTTGGCCAGTCGCTCGTACTCCTCCCTGATCTCTTGTGGCGTGCGGGTCCTTGGGACGACGTCCCACTCCGCGTCCAGCCCCTTGGCGCCGTACACATCGTAGATGGCCCGCTTGCTCGGATCGTTCAGGACTGCGACACGAGATGGAAGAGGGGGGGGGGGGGGTTGCGGAGAGAGACGGAGGTAGACATGAGAACGGGACTGCCCTGCACATTGCCAGAAGGGCTCAAGCATATTCATAACACCAGTCTGAACTCTGCACTGATGTAACCGTGTAGGAATTTGGTGCCACTCTTGACTGATAGGCTACACTGTGTTGAAGGTACTAAGGTCAAAGTAAGGTGTGTTGATGGTACTAAGGTGTGTTGAAGGTACTAAGGTGTGTTGATGGTACTAATGTGTGTTGAAGGTACTAAGGTGTGTTTGTGGTACTAAGGTGTGTTGAAGGTACTAAGGTGTGTTGATGGTACTAAGGTGTGTTGAAGGTACTAAGGTGTGTTGATGGTACTAAGGTGTGTTGAAGGTAGTAAGGTGTGTTGACAGTATTGATGGTACTAAGGTGTGTTGATGGTACTAAGGTGTGTTGAAGGTACTAAGGTGTGTTGAAGGTACTAAGGTGTGTTGGAGGTACTAAGGTGTGTTGATGATACTAAGGTGTGTTGATGGTACTAAAGTGTGTTGAAGGTACTAAGGTGTGTTGAAGGTACTAAGGTGTGTTGAAGGTACTAAGGTGTGTTGATGGTACTAAGGTGAGTTGAAGGTACTAAGGTGTGTTGAAGGTACTAAGGTGTGTTGAAGGTACTAAAGTGTGTTGATGGTACTAAGGTGAGTTGAAGGTACTAAGGTGTGTTGAAGGTACTAAGGTGTGTTGATGGTACTAAGGTGTGTTGATGGTACTAAGGTGTGTTGAAGGTACTAAGGTGTGTTGAAGGTACTAAGGTGTGTTGATGGTACTAAGGTGTGTTGACTGTGTTGAAGGTACTAAGGAGTGTTGACTGTGTTGAAGGTACTAAGGTGTGTTGATGGTACTAATGTGTGTTGAAGGTACTAAGGTGTGTTGATGGTACTAAGGTGTGTTGAAGGTACTAAGGTGTGTTGATGGTACTAATGTGTGTTGAAGGTACTAAGGTGTGTTGATGGTACTAAGGTGTGTTGAAGGTACTAAGGTGTGTTGATGATACTAATGTGTGTTGAAGGTACTAAGGTGTGTTGATGGTACTAAGGTGTGTTGATGGTACTAAGGTGTGTTGAAGGTACTAAGGTGTGTTGACTGTGTTGAAGGTACTAAGGTCAAAGTAAGGTGTGTTGATGGTACTAAGGTGTGTTGAAGGTACTAAGGTGTGTTGATGGTACTAATGTGTGTTGAAGGTACTAAGGTGTGTTTGTGGTACTAAGGTGTGTTGAAGGTACTAAGGTGTGTTGATGGTACTAAGGTGTGTTGAAGGTACTAAGGTGTGTTGATGGTACTAAGGTGTGTTGAAGGTAGTAAGGTGTGTTGACAGTATTGATGGTACTAAGGTGTGTTGATGGTACTAAGGTGTGTTGAAGGTACTAAGGTGTGTTGAAGGTACTAAGGTGTGTTGGAGGTACTAAGGTGTGTTGATGATACTAAGGTGTGTTGATGGTACTAAAGTGTGTTGAAGGTACTAAGGTGTGTTGAAGGTACTAAGGTGTGTTGAAGGTACTAAGGTGTGTTGATGGTACTAAGGTGAGTTGAAGGTACTAAGGTGTGTTGAAGGTACTAAGGTGTGTTGAAGGTACTAAAGTGTGTTGATGGTACTAAGGTGAGTTGAAGGCACTAAGGTGTGTTGAAGGTACTAAGGTGTGTTGATGGTACTAAGGTGTGTTGATGGTACTAAGGTGTGTTGAAGGTACTAAGGTGTGTTGAAGGTACTAAGGTGTGTTGATGGTACTAAGGTGTGTTGACTGTGTTGAAGGTACTAAGGAGTGTTGACTGTGTTGAAGGTACTAAGGTGTGTTGATGGTACTAATGTGTGTTGAAGGTACTAAGGTGTGTTGATGGTACTAAGGTGTGTTGAAGGTACTAAGGTGTGTTGATGGTACTAATGTGTGTTGAAGGTACTAAGGTGTGTTGATGGTACTAAGGTGTGTTGAAGGTACTAAGGTGTGTTGATGATACTAATGTGTGTTGAAGGTACTAAGGTGTGTTGATGGTACTAAGGTGTGTTGATGGTACTAAGGTGTGTTGAAGGTACTAAGGTGTGTTGACTGTGTTGAAGGTACTAAGGTCAAAGTAAGGTGTGTTGATGGTACTAAGGTGTGTTGAAGGTACTAAGGTGTGTTGATGGTACTAATGTGTGTTGAAGGTACTAAGGTGTGTTTGTGGTACTAAGGTGTGTTGAAGGTACTAAGGTGTGTTGATGGTACTAAGGTGTGTTGAAGGTACTAAGGTGTGTTGATGGTACTAAGGTGTGTTGAAGGTACTAAGGTGTGTTGACTGTGTTGAAGGTACTAAGGTGTGTTGAAGGTACTAAGGTTGAAGGTACTAAGGTGTGTTGACTGTGTTGAAGGTACTAAGGTTGAAGGTACTAAGGTGTGTTGATGGTACTAAGGTGTGTTGATGGTACTAAGGTGTGTTAATGGTACTAAGGTGTGTTAATGGTACTAAGGTGTGTTGATGGTACTAAGGTGTGTTGATGGTACTAAGGTGTGTTGGAGGTACTAAGGTGTGTTGATGGTACTAAGGTGTGTTGAAGGTACTAAGGTGTGTTGAAGGTACTAAGGTGTGTTGAAGGTACTAAGGTGTGTTGATGGTACTAAGGTGTGTTGATGGTACTAAGGTGTGTTGACAGTGTGTTGACAATAATCAGCAGGACAAGCACAGCCAGTGCAAGGAGACAAACCTGGTCGTCCGAAGACATGGGTGAGTAACGGGGGGTTGGTGATTGATTACCTTGATAGGCTTTCTGGACCTTGTTGAAGATGGTCTCTGCAGCGACTTTGTCGGCCTGGTCGCGGTGCTTGTCAGGGTGATATAGGACACACATGCGCCGGTAGGCAGCCCGCAATTCATCACTGGTAGCCTGTCAGTGAAAAAAGTGAGAAGTGGTCTGCGGAAGTGTCTGCGTGCGCAGTGCGATGTCTCGGACGTTGCTTTGCACTGCTGTTCAGGAAACAGTCGTAGGGCTCAACGCATGCAAGCACGCGCGCACACTTCCACAGACTCCGCACCCGGACCTGGTGACGTCATCCAGTTTTCAAATCCAAGATGGCCACCCCAACTCGGCTTGTCGACCCGTTCTCGGTCAACTGAGGGGAATTTTCTCCCTTTTCCCAAACGTGAGTAAAACAAAATGACCAGTATTGGAATCTGTAATTCTCACTGAATCTTCAATGGGCGCGTGGGTTTCACGGGTGTTTTGGGTGGTAAATCTGGGGATTTCGGTCGGGGGTATTTTTCAAAGATGACATTACAGAGATTTCAGACGATGCAGGAGCATATGCATAGCCATGATCCTTGGACCCTATAGTCACCCGTCCCTCCAAATTTCAAAATTCGATAAAAAAAGGGTGACTTGTCGGGTCCAAGTTACTCGGACTACCCACGCACCCATCTTTGAATTAAGTGAGAATCACCGATTTCAATACTGGTCATTTGTTTTACTCTTGTTTGGGGAAAAAGGAGACATTTCCCCTCAGGTGATCAAGAAGATTTTCTCCTGTCCGACGAGCCAAAATGCGGCGGCCATCTTTGAGTTCAAATTGAAACGGTATACATGCAAATCGATGACGTTTTGCGCCCACCCGTAGGAGCCAACACAACATTGGACTAGGAGTCAACGCGTGTGTGCGCGCGCACACACGGTAACACAGACCCACTGCGCACACGGACCTGTCAAAACGTCATCGATTTGTGTGTAGCGGTTGCGCGACATGTCCGATGCCCACATCGGAGACATTTTGTCGGATTTGAGGTCCAAAAATAAATCGTAAGTACTGCTGAATCACCGCTGAAGTACCACTTGGCACTTGTTCGTCTGGACATGTGTAGAATCCGTCAGGCGCATTTATTGAATCTTTTCGGGCACTTTTTTTATTAAGGCCTTCAGTTGAGAATTAGTGTTTTAGTAATAGTATATTAAACGCGGTGGGACGCTAGTGCGATAGATAATCTCAAAACTCGTTTAAGGGGAGCTCCCAGCGGCCCAGTAAGTGGGACTAGCCACTGCACTGCACTGCCTGGTTGGTTTGTTTAGCAAATAAATAATAAGCCTGGTACAGTGGTACAGTGGTACTGGTAGTAACTGGTAGTGGTAGTGCCTAGACGGTACGGTAAGGCTTATTTTCGGTCTTAAACCACTTAACCTAGTTCTGGGATGTTCAGGTCTGATCCCAAAATTGCTCACTGCTACTTACATCCTTTCGTGTGTTCAAAATTCCGTAATAATCGTCAGAATTTACCAGCCCTTCTTCCAACATGGGCGCAGCCATGTTTACTCGATGAGCGCATGCGCTGCATTTGCCGAGAGTTGTGGTCTTCGAGCGCGCCCTCTCGTGGCCGACGGGAAAGTTTTTTTTGTTAATAATTATATTTTTTATCTAAAATTTAGTGGGCCTGACGTTTCGATCCTAGCAGGACCTTTCTCAAAGGCAGAGTGACAAGGACAAAACAGATACATGTACACGAAGGAAGGGGGGGGAGAGTGAATAGGACACGGATGAGAAACAAAGGACAAAGAGTGAAGCTGGTATAAGGAAAAAGATCAAAGAGAAGGGCAAGGAGTGGGGTAGGGATTAGTGACAAGAGGGGGAAAGATCAAAGAGAGAAGTGTGAAGGACTTAAAATTTATTGGGCCTGACGTTTCGATCCTAGCAGGACCTTTCTCAAAGGTATATTATCACCTAATTTATTTTTTATATTCATTTGTAAAAATTATCTTCCTATGTCCCATATTCCTTTTAAACCTTTTTGTAGACTATCAGATTTCCATTGAAAAGTGCCCTCAGCGAGTGTGCGTGTCTTGTGCGCAGGATTTACCAGGTTGAACCTGACGCATTCCTAGTTAATTATGCACGTGCTGGCCTAAAAATAATAATCAGCTTTCCGAAGATGCTACGGTGTCCCATGAATGACGCAAAATATTCGTAGGATAATTTATTCGCATTATTACGAGTAATTTCATGTGAAAGATAAAGAAGCAAAGATAGATGTATACACATAATTATTTGTGTCATTTTCCACCCGTATGAGGAGTATTACGTGTCGTCAGGAAAATGTTACACATAATTATGAATGTTTTTGTTTTTGTAAAAGTTGAATTAGTTATGCTGGCTGATTCTCTGGAGCGATTAATACGGGGATACGTATAATAAACATAAATTATTACGCTTCCGAGTAGTTCGTACTCTATTAAAATTAATGATATCTAATTTATCAGGTTTTGGCCGTTTATTTAGGGTACAGTCATATTCCAAAGTGAGAAGGATTTTTTTATTAATTTTTCACATTTTTGGAAAAATGAATTTAAATTTTATAGCGGAAAATTTGATGGTGTAAACCAACGTCGTTTATTTTTATTTTTTAGAAAAAAAAACACGTCCTTCACGGGACTCCGTAGCGGTCCCCGTAGACTGAAATAAATAAAAATAATGGTCAGTCCGCGGTCCGCCGGATTTGTTAAGGCTCAAATTTTTGGCCAGGTCGATTCGGTTATCCGCATCGGCCCCAGTTTCCCCTTAATTACAACTCTAACAACTGAGTGAGTTACGGAGCGTGGAAGCAGGATTTCAACCCCAGTAAGCTATTGTACCCGAGTGCCCTGCCCTGCCCGGCCCTGCCCTGCCCTGCCCTGCCCTGCCCTACCCGGCCCTGCCCTGCCCTGCCCTGTCCTCCTCTGCCCTGCCCTGCCCGGCCCTGCCCGGCCCTGCCCGGCCCTGCCCGGCCCTGCCCGGCCCTGCCCGGCCCTGCCCGGCCCTTCCGGGCCCTGCCCTGCCCTCCTCTGCCCTGCCCTGCCCTGCTCTACCCTGCTCTGCACTGCCCTGCCCTGACCTGCCCTGCCCTGCCCTGCCCTGCCCTGCCCTGCCCTGCCCTGCCCTGCCCGGCCCTGCCCGGCCCTGCCCGGCCCTGCCCGGCCCTTCCGGGCCCTGCCCTGCCCTCCTCTGCCCTGCCCTGCCCTGCTCTACCCTGCTCTGCACTGCCCTGCCCTGACCTGCCCTGCCCTGCCCTGCCCTGCCCTGCCCTGCCCTGCCCTTCCCTACCCTGCCCTGCTGTGCTGTGCTGTGCTTTGCTGTGCTGTGCTGTGCTGAGCTGTGCTGTGCTGTGCTGTTTTTGTTGTTGTTCTGTTAAGTTATGTTCCGCTCTGCTCTGGCATTTCTCCTTTTCTGGGCAAATGTTTAGCATTAACGCTTGGGTGCAGCCACATCTGCATTTCCTGGTACTTTTGTAATCGTACACCCAACTTGACTCGAAAGGGCCCAAGCGATGAGGGTGAGGCGTGGCCATGATCTGAGCGTCGTGGCGGCGCAACTAACCGGACCGAATCCCGTAAACTCGGAGTCGTTCAGTGTACCTCAAGTCGGCCTCAAGCCAGGAAGGGTTTGCCTCGCTCGTAAAGACCACTTCGGAAGAAGAGAGAAAGAGAGAGAGAGAGAGATATGATGCGACCTGTCTACGACATCGTGGTGGGGAAGCAGCCCACGCAATGCTCCGTCAAACTTCGACTCTTCACGTTGTCGCTGTTACTGAGCATGGCCGTGTACGGTGTCTACCATCAGCTGAAGCGGACGCACACTGATACGGAGGTATACATGCATGTATTAATTATCAAAACCCGTGCATAGTAATCGGTATCAAGGTTTCTACCAACAGACATGAACCTTATTAAAAAAAAACCAAGCCGAGACTGATGATAAAGAAAGGGTAACCGTAGTTACTGGCCTAAGCCAAGTCTTCGCATTAACCTTCGAGGTGACAGTACGCCTTGTCTAGAAACTCGAGAATTTTGTCAAGGTATTTTGTTAACCATTTTGTAAAAATTGAAGCTTATTGGGGCGAGTGTATAGGAAGGGCTGCACAGCTATATAACGTCAGTGATTTTACCCTGAAGGATTAGAATAATTGGTGGCTCGTGATATCAATCTCGAACCAAGTCAGGGGTACCCGCTTTCATCGATTACTCGCAGCCTATTCGATGTAGGATCACCTTGAGTTCGTTTGTTTAGTGATTATTGTGTGCAGACCGTCAGAAGATTTAATGAGAAATGCGATTAACGGAGCGTAAGGGTGGACCCCCATTCTGCCCATTTGGGCATAGAGCCTATAGCAAAGTAACAGTGCATGGCTCCGACTATTAATTATTTTTGTTTAAAGGCCCTATAGAACATTGGTAAAGGTAAATAGATTGCCAGATTAGTAGTATGTTGTGACCGATGTGCACCCCTTTTGGTGGTGCAAAAATGTGCAGGTGGTGCAGGTGGTGCAGGTGGTGCAGGTGGTGCGGGTGGTGCGGGTGGTGCGGGTGGTGCGGGTGGTGCGGGTGGTGCGGATGTGCGGGTGGTGATGTACGTGGTGCGGTAATGGTGGACGCATAGGCCTACGGCTATTTTGTATTGCATTGTTGCCTTTTTAAAATTATTATTATTATTTTTTTTTTCCCAGCGTTTTCTAACAAACAAACAAACAAACAAACCACACCCAAACAGACAAAGGAACAAAAAAGTCAAACAACAGCTACGAATTGCGACAAGGGAGTTGGGTTAAATAACGGTCGAAACGGGTGCCTAAAACCAACCGGAACTCACCAGAACATTCCTTATGTGGTCAACGGGCGATATACGGTTTGAATTATTTTATTGAACTCTTTCATACTTCACAAATCTTTACAAATCAAGGTAGGTGGTTGTTCTGCCGTCATAAGCAACTCTTTCATACTTCACAAATCTTTACAAATCAAGGTAGGTGGTTGTTCTGCCGTCATAAGCCACTTTCTTTCTTTCTTTTTGGATATAAGTATGAAAATGCAGTTTTCAACATTACGTTACATACGTTTGTATGGTTCAGTTTAACTAATAAACAAACAAAAAAGCTACCAGTGGTAGTATCTATCTAATGGTAGTCGTTATCAAATGTACATTTAAATTAGACTACTAAGTAAAAAACAAAAACAAAACAACAAATCAATGTGTATTGATACTAACTTGATGACAAAGCAAAAAGTGAAGCCGGTGCAGTTGTGTTCAGTCTGAAGATGGAACGCGTAATGATCGTCTGCGAGGGTGACAGGGCACGTTGAATCGGTGCTAGGTGAGTTGTTACTACAAGTCCGAGTCAAGGGGACATTAGTCTCGATCGAACAAAACAAAGAGGGCTTAATCAGGGACCTGCGCGTCATCTATTGGAAAGAACGATGAGGGGGTAATGAGCGACCTGCACGTCTCTATCGAACCAAACAAAGAGGGGGATAATCAGGGACCTACACGCCTCTATTGGACAGAACGACGAGGGGTAATGCGCGGCCCGCAAATCTCTCTCGGGCAGGACAAAGAGGGATCTGTGAGTGTCTATCGGACAGAACAAAGAGGGAATCTAGAAGGCTGAATGTTATTGATGTCGGTTCAATGCCGGCCACGAACAGTGTCAGTAATTTTAATGAAGGTATATTGTCCGATTGACGTATTTGAGCGCGGTCGTGGAAGTCTTCAAGAGACTTGACTGCTTGCAGTCGGCAACGTACTCATCGTCATCTGTGCATCCATCTAAAAACATCAAACAGGAATCGGGACCTGCTCATTGTACTCATCCACCTGCTCATGTTGCTCATCGACCTGCTCATTGTACTGGTCCACCTGCTCATTTTGCTCATTCACTTGCTCATTTTGCTCATTCACGTACTCATTTTGCTCATTTCCTGCTCATTTTGCTCATCTTGCTCATTTCCTGCTCATTTTGCTCATCGACCTGCTCATTTTGCTCTCATAAAGAAATAGGATTCTCTAATCCTTACCATCTCTAACTTTTTCTTCCGCTTTCATCATGTTGGAACAAGCCGAGAAATTCGGCATGGTGTTTAACCATTACCCTGTCCAGGGCCTTGTCAACTTCCATGCCTTTATCTAGTTTTTCTTTGAGATCTGCGAGAATAACTTGGTGGGTTTCATTTTCTTCAAGATGCAAGTAACTTGACAGGAAATCCTTGTAGTTGTCAAAGAAGATTCTCTTGACTGCCCAGCAGGTTTTCCTATTGGCTTTGTCTTCGGCTTCATCTTCGTCCATACCATTGTCGATGTACTTCTCGTGTTTCTCATTCCACATATCTTTGGTTGCCTCTTTGGCCTCTTTCAACCAGTCTTGGTAAGCGATATTATCTTCCAATTCAGAGCTGGACCCATCTTCTTCCGACAAGTCATCGTCAGTTTCTTCCTCTGATTCGTCATCACTCTCCTCCAAATCGTCACCATCATCCTTAGATTCAGTCCCGTCACCATCAATTGTAGATTCAGTTCCGCTGCTGTCTGTTTCTGAATCCTGACATCTACGCCTTTTAAATCCCGGTTCATAATCTTCTACGTTAGAATTGGCTGATCGAAATGTTCTTATGTTACGATCATCGTCAATGTCGTCCATTTTCGATTCACCCGCAACGTGTGCATTTTCTTCATGTCTTCGAAGGTTATATCGCCGACTAAAGCTTTTGCTGCAGCGATGACAAGCATAGCGTTTTAGCCCAGAAATAGTATTCATGATGTTTACTCGTGGAGTGTCGATCTCCAAATGGGAAGACATGTTTAAAATTGGGCAATATATAAATGTCCTGTTTTCTGTCCTCATTCGGGTGAAATGAGCAGAAATGAGCAGAAATGAGCAGAAATGAGCAGAAATGAGCAGAAATGAGCACAGACATGAGTAGAAATGAGCAGAAATGAGCAGAAATGAGCACAGACATGAGTAGAAATGAGCAGACATGAGTAGAAATGAGCAGACATGAGTAGAAATGAGCAGACATGAGCAGAAATGAGCAGACATGAGTAAAAATGAGCAAAAAATGAGCAAACATGAGCAGACATGAGCACAGACATGAGCAGACATGAGCAGACATGAGCAGACATGAGCACAGACATGAGCAGACATGAGCAGACATGAGCACAGACATGAGTAGACATGAGTAGAAATCAGTAAAATGGGGGAATGCCCGGGGAAAAGAGAAATTCTCGCTCCCCATTATTTTATGGGTTTTCCCCCGAGCATTCCCCCATTTTGCTCATTTCTACTCATGTCTACTCATGTCTGTGCTCATGTCTGCTCATGTCTGCTCATGTCTGTGCTCATGTCTGCTCATGTCTGTGCTCATGTCTGCTCATGTTTGCTCATTTTTTGCTCATTTTTACTCATGTCTGCTCATTTCTGCTCATGTCTGCTCATTTCTACTCATGTCTGCTCATTTCTACTCATGTCTGCTCATTTCTACTCATGTCTGTGCTCATTTCTGCTCATTTCTGCTCATTTCTACTCATGTCTGTGCTCATTTCTGCTCATTTCTGCTCATTTCTACTCATGTCTGTGCTCATGCATTTCTGCTCATTTCTGCTCATTTCTGCTCATTTCTGCTCATTTCTGCTCATTTCACCCGAATGAGGACAGAAAACAGGACATTTATATATTGCCCAATTTTAAACATGTCTTCCCATTTGGAGATCGACACTCCACGAGTAAACATCATGAATACTATTTCTGGGCTAAAACGCTATGCTTGTCATCGCTGCAGCAAAAGCTATAGTCGGCGATATAACCTTCGAAGACATGAAGAAAATGCACACGTTGCGGGTGAATCGAAAATGGACGACATTGACGATGATCGTAACATAAGAACATTTCGATCAGCCAATTCTAACGTAGAAGATTATGAACCGGGATTTAAAAGGCGTAGATGTCAGGATTCAGAAACAGACAGCAGCGGAACTGAATCTACAATTGATGGTGACGGGACTGAATCTAAGGATGATGGTGACGATTTGGAGGAGAGTGATGACGAATCAGAGGAAGAAACTGACGATGACTTGTCGGAAGAAGATGGGTCCAGCTCTGAATTGGAAGATAATATCGCTTACCAAGACTGGTTGAAAGAGGCCAAAGAGGCAACCAAAGATATGTGGAATGAGAAACACGAGAAGTACATCGACAATGGTATGGACGAAGATGAAGCCGAAGACAAAGCCAATAGGAAAACCTGCTGGGCAGTCAAGAGAATCTTCTTTGACAACTACAAGGATTTCCTGTCAAGTTACTTGCATCTTGAAGAAAATGAAACCCACCAAGTTATTCTCGCAGATCTCAAAGAAAAACTAGATAAAGGCATGGAAGTTGACAAGGCCCTGGACAGGGTAATGGTTAAACACCATGCCGAATTTCTCGGCTTGTTCCAACATGATGAAAGCGGAAGAAAAAGTTAGAGATGGTAAGGATTAGAGAATCCTATTTCTTTATGAGAGCAAAATGAGCAGGTCGATGAGCAAAATGAGCAGGAAATGAGCAAGATGAGCAAAATGAGCAGGAAATGAGCAAAATGAGTACGTGAATGAGCAAAATGAGCAAGTGAATGAGCAAAATGAGCAGGTGGACCAGTACAATGAGCAGGTCGATGAGCAACATGAGCAGGTGGATGAGTACAATGAGCAGGTCCCGATTCCTGTTTGATGTTTTTAGATGGATGCACAGATGACGATGAGTACGTTGCCGACTGCAAGCAGTCAAGTCTCTTGAAGACTTCCACGACCGCGCTCAAATACGTCAATCGGACAATATACCTTCATTAAAATTACTGACACTGTTCGTGGCCGGCATTGAACCGACATCAATAACATTCAGCCTTCTAGATTCCCTCTTTGTTCTGTCCGATAGACACTCACAGATCCCTCTTTGTCCTGCCCGAGAGAGATTTGCGGGCCGCGCATTACCCCTCGTCGTTCTGTCCAATAGAGGCGTGTAGGTCCCTGATTATCCCCCTCTTTGTTTGGTTCGATAGAGACGTGCAGGTCGCTCATTACCCCCTCATCGTTCTTTCCAATAGATGACGCGCAGGTCCCTGATTAAGCCCTCTTTGTTTTGTTCGATCGAGACTAATGTCCCCTTGACTCGGACTTGTAGTAACAACTCACCTAGCACCGATTCAACGTGCCCTGTCACCCTCGCAGACGATCATTACGCGTTCCATCTTCAGACTGAACACAACTGCACCGGCTTCACTTTTTGCTTTGTCATCAAGTTAGTATCAATACACATTGATTTGTTGTTTTGTTTTTGTTTTTTACTTAGTAGTCTAATTTAAATGTACATTTGATAACGACTACCATTAGATAGATACTACCACTGGTAGCTTTTTTGTTTGTTTATTAGTTAAACTGAACCATACAAACGTATGTAACGTAATGTTGAAAACTGCATTTTCATACTTATATCCAAAAAGAAAGAAAGAAAGTGGCTTATGACGGCAGAACAACCACCTACCTTGATTTGTAAAGATTTGTGAAGTATGAAAGAGTTGCTTATGACGGCAGAACAACCACCTACCTTGATTTGTAAAGATTTGTGAAGTATGAAAGAGTTCAATAAAATAATTCAAACCGTATATCGCCCGTTGACCACATAAGGAATGTTCTGGTGAGTTCCGGTTGGTTTTAGGCACCCGTTTCGACCGTTATTTAACCCAACTCCCTTGTCGCAATTCGTAGCTGTTGTTTGACTTTTTTGTTCCTTTGTCTGTTTGGGTGTGGTTTGTTTGTTTGTTTGTTTGTTAGAAAACGCTGGGAAAAAAAAAATAATAATAATAATTTTAAAAAGGCAACAATGCAATACAAAATAGCCGTAGGCCTATGCGTCCACCATTACCGCACCACGTACATCACCACCCGCACATCCGCACCACCCGCACCACCCGCACCACCCGCACCACCCGCACCACCCGCACCACCTGCACCACCTGCACCACCTGCACCACCTGCACATTTTTGCACCACCAAAAGGGGTGCACATCGGTCACAACATACTACTCAGATTGCCATTAAACATTCCAATAATGGTAATCTGAGAAAGTTGAAATATGCAAAAAACCGTCACGGTTTACGCACCAGCCTGTAGTGTAAGAAATTGTTTATTACTCGAGGGTAATAAAATATTTTTGTCGATGTTTGAGTGAATATTTCTCGAAAAGTAAGGCATCCCAGACCGTAAGACTTCAATATGAGGATTATAATCATGACCATCTACAAACTGTGTAAATTAAAGGGACATTGTGCACAATGTGGACATTAATGTTTTCCGATCTTCCCAATGTTGTACTGGGCCCTTAAAGGTAGTGTACACCATTTACGAGTCTAGGAATCGCTTCCATACCTTGTCGCACTCAATGTATGCATACGAAAAACACCTGAGAAAGTTTCGGCTCAACCGTGGAAAAACCGTGGAAACGAAATGAAATTTCAACGTTATTCAGACATAGAGGGCGCTATTTGTAAAAGGAACTCTTTGTCCCTAAGATTGCTCCAAGGAACGGTCTTTGGAATTCCAAAAAAATAAATTGTCTCTTCTCGAAAACGGCAGATTTTCGAGCGCTTATAATTAACTTCCTGATGAGAAATAAAAAAAATGGGAATGTCCGGAAACTGGGCACTAGGCAAATGACGTACCTTTCCTTTAACTTCGGGGGGGGGGGGAGATAAAAATTGAACTGCGAGTGCATGCAATGCATAATTATTTCACGCACGGAACTCGCATGCACACGGGTACACCATCCGTTTAAGCAATCAGCGCGCACGTTCAATGGCAACGGAAAGGAATCCTTTCCAAACGACGATTCCAACACGAAGATGAATTGCATACCACCTCACATCCATGAATGACGAACGAAGAATTAGAAACGACAACAACCGATCGGATCACTGTGCCGAAATCGAATACGTGACCGCTTGGGCAGATGGCTTTAGAGAAATTACCGCGTGCGTCTCTGCCCGCATAGCTGATTCGCCAACAGGTGGATGCTGACACCAATTCAACCGGTGAAGTTCGAGCCCACTGGAACGACTTCAGGTTAACTTCTTGCTGCATGGAGTTGCATGTCTGACTATTTAAGCGGAGGTTGATACGGAGGCACCTAAGCGCCAGCCTACTAGTGATGATTTTTATCTTGTCAAGTCGACATCAAAACCATAATATCATGTTGACACAGTGTCCGTATCATTATGTTGACATAGTGTCCATGATTATTATTATGTTGACATAGTGTCCATGATTATTATTATGTTGACATAGTGCCAATAGTAATCATTTCAACATATAATTATTATGTAAATATCATGCGGGCATGTGCAGATAACGTTTCGACTCAAGTTGACTCAAGACAGACAGACAGACAGACAGACAGACAGACAGACAGGCAGGCAGGCAGGCAGGCAGGCAGGCAGGCAGGCAGGCAGGCAGACAGACAGACAGACAGACAGACAGACAGACAGACAGACAGACAGACAGACAGACAGACAGACAGGCAGGCATGCAGATAGATAAATAGATAGAGAAAGAGGGGAGAGAGGGGAGATAGACTTGAGGGGTAAGAGAACCAGAGACAGAGAGGAGGATAGAGTATAGAAACTGGTACCCTCTAAAAGGACCAGGGACATCTGTATGTACCGAATTCATCTCTAGCTCTCTAGATGTCTAACACTAGTATTTCATGCCAGTTATTGCCACCCATTTACATCCATTCAATCTCTTATGCACTACCCAGGTTTTGCGCTCGCTGACATCCAGAATCAGCAGATGGCGTTCCGCTCGCAACCACACACGTGAGTTCTAGGCCGTTTACGAAATGAAGGCTTAGGCTCGGGCTTCGTCTGCGTCAGACAAAGGCTGAAAATCAAGGTTGTGGACTGTTTACGAATTTGAAGGTTTGTTGGCATGATAGGTACAGGGTATTCTCTAAGAAACTGTGACCAAACGCTTGTTTTTATATAGCTGCCTGTGAGTAAGATAAATATGACCGAAGCCTAAGCCCGAGCCTAAGCCTTCATTTCGTAAACGGCCCTAGTCTTGTACACAGTATGCAGGACGCTTATTGGCTGTGCAGAAAGCCTATCCCTAGCTTTAACTTCAACTGGTATAGCCCCCCTTCCCCTACCCCTTGCCCCAAACCAGTAAATTGTTCGTGCACAAACATTATGGGCCCATAGCGAATAATGTGGTACGGGAAAAAATCGCATGCGGGACATTTTTGGGGCGATTTATAATAGTGCGCCCTCATGAGTTTGCAACGCGTTGCCCAATCAGAATGCGTGGAATCTGTCGGCTCTTCCGTTCGAGGGCCCTTTTCCAAAACCCAGCGTAGGCTTCGACTCCAGCTTTGTGTCCAAACGCTGAAAACACAGGTTGGAGCTTTGCATCCTTTTTAAAAACGCAGTAGGCTATACCATTCATGAACGAAGCCAGAGGTCTGCCATTTTCACTCCTTGTAATTGAAATTGGATGAAAGTAAAGGAGACAAAGCCTGAGTCTGAGCCTCAGCCTCAGCCGGGTTTTGGAAAGGGGCCCAGGCGTGTGCATTGGCCATGGGTCGACTGATACCGCGCATTGTGATTGGCCAAGGGGTTGCAAACTCTGAGGGCGCACTATCGCGAATCGCCCGTATCAACACCTTTTTTCTACATCTTGGAAGAGACTGGAAAAATAGCCTGGTTAATCGCCTAAACACCCTAAACTGCTAATTTTTAAGTGATACAAAATGTCCTGCAAAATGTTACACAGGTGAAAAACAAATTACACTGCACTCCCCAAACGGGTATTCTCGTACTCAAATTGCTACTGCGCCTTTGCTCAAATTACTGCCTTACACAAGATTCATTACATTAAATGTAATTGACTGATGGTACAGGACATCCGAAGAGGTCATTGCAAATGAAGCAGTCTAACATATAGATAAAGGTCTGTGTCGGAGAAATTCATTTGGCTTTCACTCTTAAAGGTATACAGAAATCAAAATTAATTTGGGGTTCTATAAATCGGCATTGTTATAGAAGCCAAAGTGTCTATCATTTTTGAGACCAAAAATGATTAATCTAGCCCCCCAAAAAATCGCTATACTTTGGTCCGAAAATTGTGCCCCACTTTGGAGACGAACGTACTACGTCACTGACAGAAAGTTAGTTAGTAACTTGGCGATGTTTTCATCAGATCCACGAATCCAAGTAAAAAGAACAAAAACAACTGCCGAGCAGTTTCCCATTAGAATTTGTATAAGGAGTCTCGCATTGACGCGGCAACAAAACTGATTTACGCACTCAGCGGACGTTCGACGGGAACCGAGCATTGCCGCTGCAACGACGGTGGGCGCGACGGAGCCGTGGCGACTGCAGCCTGGCCGCTTGCCCGCGTGGTGCCAGAAATACTTGGAGGTTCAAGCACGCACACCAGCAGCTATCGACAGGCAGTGGACGATACCATTGTCGACCTGCTGAGGATTTTCGACTCGAATGAGTCCCTGCTTGCTGTCGACAGAATGGTCAAGGTGGGATTACTCTCTCCTCTCTATATGTCTCCTGTCTCTTCCTCTCTCTCTCTCCCTCTCTCTCCCTCTCTCTCCCCTCTCTCTTCCTCTCTCTATCTCCCTATCTATTTTTTTTCTTTTTTCGCAGTGGAGTTCAAGACTCCGTTTATTTCATTCTTTTCTTGCTCTTCACAAAAATTTCATTGTTTTAAAAGTATATCAAAAAAAAATTACTGAAATTTAAGAAATAAAAACATCATGAGATTAATACAAAAACTAAAAGGCCACTTGCCTCCACCGAACAAAGTACATTATTTTCGCATACCATTTTTTTTAAAATATCGTCACTCAGTCTTGATTTTTCAGACATTAAGAATATTCGTAAGCGTTGTATTAAACTGAGCAATTAAGTCATCTTGAGTGCATTTATAATTATCAAAAACACTTTACATCTGATATTCCAAATTTGGCGAAGC
>OX465114.1:18710749-18792097 GCA_949987565.1 Luidia sarsii | reverse complement strand
CTAACCCTAACCCTAACCCTAACCCTAACCCTAACCCTAACCCTAACCCTAACCCTAACCCTAACCCTAACCCTAACCCTAACCCTAACCCTAACCCTAACCCTAACCCTAACCCTAACCCTAACCCTAACCCTAACCCTAACCCTAACCCTAACCCTAACCCTAACCCTAACCCTAACCCTAACCCTAACCCTAACCCTAACCCTAACCCTAACCCTAACCCTAACCCTAACCCTAACCCTAACCCTAACCCTAACCCTAACCCTAACCCTAACCCTAACCCTAACCCTAACCCTAACCCTAACCCTAACCCTAACCCTAACCCTAACCCTAACCCTAACCCTAACCCTAACCCTAACCCTAACCCTAACCCTAACCCTAACCCTAACCCTAACCCTAACCCTAACCCTAACCCTAACCCTAACCCTAACCCTAACCCTAACCCTAACCCTAACCCTAACCCTAACCCTAACCCTAACCCTAACCCTAACCCTAACCCTAACCCTAACCCTAACCCTAACCCTAACCCTAACCCTAACCCTAACCCTAACCCTAACCCTAACCCTAACCCTAACCCTAACCCTAACCCTAACCCTAACCCTAACCCTAACCCTAACCCTAACCCTAACCCTAACCCTAACCCTAACCCTAACCCTAACCCTAACCCTAACCCTAACCCTAACCCTAACCCTAACCCTAACCCTAACCCTAACCCTAACCCTAACCCTAACCCTAACCCTAACCCTAACCCTAACCCTAACCCTAACCCTAACCCTAACCCTAACCCTAACCCTAACCCTAACCCTAACCCTAACCCTAACCCTAACCCTAACCCTAACCCTAACCCTAACCCTAACCCTAACCCTAACCCTAACCCTAACCCTAACCCTAACCCTAACCCTAACCCTAACCCTAACCCTAACCCTAACCCTAACCCTAACCCTAACCCTAACCCTAACCCTAACCCTAACCCTAACCCTAACCCTAACCCTAACCCTAACCCTAACCCTAACCCTAACCCTAACCCTAACCCTAACCCTAACCCTAACCCTAACCCTAACCCTAACCCTAACCCTAACCCTAACCC
The DNA here is from genome assembly GCA_949987565.1 of Luidia sarsii. Lineage (NCBI taxonomy): Eukaryota > Metazoa > Echinodermata > Asteroidea > Paxillosida > Luidiidae > Luidia > Luidia sarsii. Next base: position 18,791,010 of record OX465114.1, on the reverse strand, counting down.
TAACCCTAACCCTAACCCTAACCCTAACCCTAACCCTAACCCTAACCCTAACCCTAACCCTAACCCTAACCCTAACCCTAACCCTAACCCTAACCCTAACCCTAACCCTAACCCTAACCCTAACCCTAACCCTAACCCTAACCCTAACCCTAACCCTAACCCTAACCCTAACCCTAACCCTAACCCTAACCCTAACCCTAACCCTAACCCTAACCCTAACCCTAACCCTAACCCTAACCCTAACCCTAACCCTAACCCTAACCCTAACCCTAACCCTAACCCTAACCCTAACCCTAACCCTAACCCTAACCCTAACCCTAACCCTAACCCTAACCCTAACCCTAACCCTAACCCTAACCCTAACCCTAACCCTAACCCTAACCCTAACCCTAACCCTAACCCTAACCCTAACCCTAACCCTAACCCTAACCCTAACCCTAACCCTAACCCTAACCCTAACCCTAACCCTAACCCTAACCCTAACCCTAACCCTAACCCTAACCCTAACCCTAACCCTAACCCTAACCCTAACCCTAACCCTAACCCTAACCCTAACCCTAACCCTAACCCTAACCCTAACCCTAACCCTAACCCTAACCCTAACCCTAACCCTAACCCTAACCCTAACCCTAACCCTAACCCTAACCCTAACCCTAACCCTAACCCTAACCCTAACCCTAACCCTAACCCTAACCCTAACCCTAACCCTAACCCTAACCCTAACCCTAACCCTAACCCTAACCCTAACCCTAACCCTAACCCTAACCCTAACCCTAACCCTAACCCTAACCCTAACCCTAACCCTAACCCTAACCCTAACCCTAACCCTAACCCTAACCCTAACCCTAACCCTAACCCTAACCCTAACCCTAACCCTAACCCTAACCCTAACCCTAACCCTAACCCTAACCCTAACCCTAACCCTAACCCTAACCCTAACCCTAACCCTAACCCTAACCCTAACCCTAACCCTAACCCTAACCCTAACCCTAACCCTAACCCTAACCCTAACCCTAACCCTAACCCTAACCCTAACCCTAACCCTAACCCTAACCCTAACCCTAACCCTAACCCTAACCCTAACCCTAACCCTAACCCTAACCCTAACCCTAACCCTAACCCTAACCCTAACCCTAACCCTAACCCTAACCCTAACCCTAACCCTAACCCTAACCCTAACCCTAACCCTAACCCTAACCCTAACCCTAACCCTAACCCTAACCCTAACCCTAACCCTAACCCTAACCCTAACCCTAACCCTAACCCTAACCCTAACCCTAACCCTAACCCTAACCCTAACCCTAACCCTAACCCTAACCCTAACCCTAACCCTAACCCTAACCCTAACCCTAACCCTAACCCTAACCCTAACCCTAACCCTAACCCTAACCCTAACCCTAACCCTAACCCTAACCCTAACCCTAACCCTAACCCTAACCCTAACCCTAACCCTAACCCTAACCCTAACCCTAACCCTAACCCTAACCCTAACCCTAACCCTAACCCTAACCCTAACCCTAACCCTAACCCTAACCCTAACCCTAACCCTAACCCTAACCCTAACCCTAACCCTAACCCTAACCCTAACCCTAACCCTAACCCTAACCCTAACCCTAACCCTAACCCTAACCCTAACCCTAACCCTAACCCTAACCCTAACCCTAACCCTAACCCTAACCCTAACCCTAACCCTAACCCTAACCCTAACCCTAACCCTAACCCTAACCCTAACCCTAACCCTAACCCTAACCCTAACCCTAACCCTAACCCTAACCCTAACCCTAACCCTAACCCTAACCCTAACCCTAACCCTAACCCTAACCCTAACCCTAACCCTAACCCTAACCCTAACCCTAACCCTAACCCTAACCCTAACCCTAACCCTAACCCTAACCCTAACCCTAACCCTAACCCTAACCCTAACCCTAACCCTAACCCTAACCCTAACCCTAACCCTAACCCTAACCCTAACCCTAACCCTAACCCTAACCCTAACCCTAACCCTAACCCTAACCCTAACCCTAACCCTAACCCTAACCCTAACCCTAACCCTAACCCTAACCCTAACCCTAACCCTAACCCTAACCCTAACCCTAACCCTAACCCTAACCCTAACCCTAACCCTAACCCTAACCCTAACCCTAACCCTAACCCTAACCCTAACCCTAACCCTAACCCTAACCCTAACCCTAACCCTAACCCTAACCCTAACCCTAACCCTAACCCTAACCCTAACCCTAACCCTAACCCTAACCCTAACCCTAACCCTAACCCTAACCCTAACCCTAACCCTAACCCTAACCCTAACCCTAACCCTAACCCTAACCCTAACCCTAACCCTAACCCTAACCCTAACCCTAACCCTAACCCTAACCCTAACCCTAACCCTAACCCTAACCCTAACCCTAACCCTAACCCTAACCCTAACCCTAACCCTAACCCTAACCCTAACCCTAACCCTAACCCTAACCCTAACCCTAACCCTAACCCTAACCCTAACCCTAACCCTAACCCTAACCCTAACCCTAACCCTAACCCTAACCCTAACCCTAACCCTAACCCTAACCCTAACCCTAACCCTAACCCTAACCCTAACCCTAACCCTAACCCTAACCCTAACCCTAACCCTAACCCTAACCCTAACCCTAACCCTAACCCTAACCCTAACCCTAACCCTAACCCTAACCCTAACCCTAACCCTAACCCTAACCCTAACCCTAACCCTAACCCTAACCCTAACCCTAACCCTAACCCTAACCCTAACCCTAACCCTAACCCTAACCCTAACCCTAACCCTAACCCTAACCCTAACCCTAACCCTAACCCTAACCCTAACCCTAACCCTAACCCTAACCCTAACCCTAACCCTAACCCTAACCCTAACCCTAACCCTAACCCTAACCCTAACCCTAACCCTAACCCTAACCCTAACCCTAACCCTAACCCTAACCCTAACCCTAACCCTAACCCTAACCCTAACCCTAACCCTAACCCTAACCCTAACCCTAACCCTAACCCTAACCCTAACCCTAACCCTAACCCTAACCCTAACCCTAACCCTAACCCTAACCCTAACCCTAACCCTAACCCTAACCCTAACCCTAACCCTAACCCTAACCCTAACCCTAACCCTAACCCTAACCCTAACCCTAACCCTAACCCTAACCCTAACCCTAACCCTAACCCTAACCCTAACCCTAACCCTAACCCTAACCCTAACCCTAACCCTAACCCTAACCCTAACCCTAACCCTAACCCTAACCCTAACCCTAACCCTAACCCTAACCCTAACCCTAACCCTAACCCTAACCCTAACCCTAACCCTAACCCTAACCCTAACCCTAACCCTAACCCTAACCCTAACCCTAACCCTAACCCTAACCCTAACCCTAACCCTAACCCTAACCCTAACCCTAACCCTAACCCTAACCCTAACCCTAACCCTAACCCTAACCCTAACCCTAACCCTAACCCTAACCCTAACCCTAACCCTAACCCTAACCCTAACCCTAACCCTAACCCTAACCCTAACCCTAACCCTAACCCTAACCCTAACCCTAACCCTAACCCTAACCCTAACCCTAACCCTAACCCTAACCCTAACCCTAACCCTAACCCTAACCCTAACCCTAACCCTAACCCTAACCCTAACCCTAACCCTAACCCTAACCCTAACCCTAACCCTAACCCTAACCCTAACCCTAACCCTAACCCTAACCCTAACCCTAACCCTAACCCTAACCCTAACCCTAACCCTAACCCTAACCCTAACCCTAACCCTAACCCTAACCCTAACCCTAACCCTAACCCTAACCCTAACCCTAACCCTAACCCTAACCCTAACCCTAACCCTAACCCTAACCCTAACCCTAACCCTAACCCTAACCCTAACCCTAACCCTAACCCTAACCCTAACCCTAACCCTAACCCTAACCCTAACCCTAACCCTAACCCTAACCCTAACCCTAACCCTAACCCTAACCCTAACCCTAACCCTAACCCTAACCCTAACCCTAACCCTAACCCTAACCCTAACCCTAACCCTAACCCTAACCCTAACCCTAACCCTAACCCTAACCCTAACCCTAACCCTAACCCTAACCCTAACCCTAACCCTAACCCTAACCCTAACCCTAACCCTAACCCTAACCCTAACCCTAACCCTAACCCTAACCCTAACCCTAACCCTAACCCTAACCCTAACCCTAACCCTAACCCTAACCCTAACCCTAACCCTAACCCTAACCCTAACCCTAACCCTAACCCTAACCCTAACCCTAACCCTAACCCTAACCCTAACCCTAACCCTAACCCTAACCCTAACCCTAACCCTAACCCTAACCCTAACCCTAACCCTAACCCTAACCCTAACCCTAACCCTAACCCTAACCCTAACCCTAACCCTAACCCTAACCCTAACCCTAACCCTAACCCTAACCCTAACCCTAACCCTAACCCTAACCCTAACCCTAACCCTAACCCTAACCCTAACCCTAACCCTAACCCTAACCCTAACCCTAACCCTAACCCTAACCCTAACCCTAACCCTAACCCTAACCCTAACCCTAACCCTAACCCTAACCCTAACCCTAACCCTAACCCTAACCCTAACCCTAACCCTAACCCTAACCCTAACCCTAACCCTAACCCTAACCCTAACCCTAACCCTAACCCTAACCCTAACCCTAACCCTAACCCTAACCCTAACCCTAACCCTAACCCTAACCCTAACCCTAACCCTAACCCTAACCCTAACCCTAACCCTAACCCTAACCCTAACCCTAACCCTAACCCTAACCCTAACCCTAACCCTAACCCTAACCCTAACCCTAACCCTAACCCTAACCCTAACCCTAACCCTAACCCTAACCCTAACCCTAACCCTAACCCTAACCCTAACCCTAACCCTAACCCTAACCCTAACCCTAACCCTAACCCTAACCCTAACCCTAACCCTAACCCTAACCCTAACCCTAACCCTAACCCTAACCCTAACCCTAACCCTAACCCTAACCCTAACCCTAACCCTAACCCTAACCCTAACCCTAACCCTAACCCTAACCCTAACCCTAACCCTAACCCTAACCCTAACCCTAACCCTAACCCTAACCCTAACCCTAACCCTAACCCTAACCCTAACCCTAACCCTAACCCTAACCCTAACCCTAACCCTAACCCTAACCCTAACCCTAACCCTAACCCTAACCCTAACCCTAACCCTAACCCTAACCCTAACCCTAACCCTAACCCTAACCCTAACCCTAACCCTAACCCTAACCCTAACCCTAACCCTAACCCTAACCCTAACCCTAACCCTAACCCTAACCCTAACCCTAACCCTAACCCTAACCCTAACCCTAACCCTAACCCTAACCCTAACCCTAACCCTAACCCTAACCCTAACCCTAACCCTAACCCTAACCCTAACCCTAACCCTAACCCTAACCCTAACCCTAACCCTAACCCTAACCCTAACCCTAACCCTAACCCTAACCCTAACCCTAACCCTAACCCTAACCCTAACCCTAACCCTAACCCTAACCCTAACCCTAACCCTAACCCTAACCCTAACCCTAACCCTAACCCTAACCCTAACCCTAACCCTAACCCTAACCCTAACCCTAACCCTAACCCTAACCCTAACCCTAACCCTAACCCTAACCCTAACCCTAACCCTAACCCTAACCCTAACCCTAACCCTAACCCTAACCCTAACCCTAACCCTAACCCTAACCCTAACCCTAACCCTAACCCTAACCCTAACCCTAACCCTAACCCTAACCCTAACCCTAACCCTAACCCTAACCCTAACCCTAACCCTAACCCTAACCCTAACCCTAACCCTAACCCTAACCCTAACCCTAACCCTAACCCTAACCCTAACCCTAACCCTAACCCTAACCCTAACCCTAACCCTAACCCTAACCCTAACCCTAACCCTAACCCTAACCCTAACCCTAACCCTAACCCTAACCCTAACCCTAACCCTAACCCTAACCCTAACCCTAACCCTAACCCTAACCCTAACCCTAACCCTAACCCTAACCCTAACCCTAACCCTAACCCTAACCCTAACCCTAACCCTAACCCTAACCCTAACCCTAACCCTAACCCTAACCCTAACCCTAACCCTAACCCTAACCCTAACCCTAACCCTAACCCTAACCCTAACCCTAACCCTAACCCTAACCCTAACCCTAACCCTAACCCTAACCCTAACCCTAACCCTAACCCTAACCCTAACCCTAACCCTAACCCTAACCCTAACCCTAACCCTAACCCTAACCCTAACCCTAACCCTAACCCTAACCCTAACCCTAACCCTAACCCTAACCCTAACCCTAACCCTAACCCTAACCCTAACCCTAACCCTAACCCTAACCCTAACCCTAACCCTAACCCTAACCCTAACCCTAACCCTAACCCTAACCCTAACCCTAACCCTAACCCTAACCCTAACCCTAACCCTAACCCTAACCCTAACCCTAACCCTAACCCTAACCCTAACCCTAACCCTAACCCTAACCCTAACCCTAACCCTAACCCTAACCCTAACCCTAACCCTAACCCTAACCCTAACCCTAACCCTAACCCTAACCCTAACCCTAACCCTAACCCTAACCCTAACCCTAACCCTAACCCTAACCCTAACCCTAACCCTAACCCTAACCCTAACCCTAACCCTAACCCTAACCCTAACCCTAACCCTAACCCTAACCCTAACCCTAACCCTAACCCTAACCCTAACCCTAACCCTAACCCTAACCCTAACCCTAACCCTAACCCTAACCCTAACCCTAACCCTAACCCTAACCCTAACCCTAACCCTAACCCTAACCCTAACCCTAACCCTAACCCTAACCCTAACCCTAACCCTAACCCTAACCCTAACCCTAACCCTAACCCTAACCCTAACCCTAACCCTAACCCTAACCCTAACCCTAACCCTAACCCTAACCCTAACCCTAACCCTAACCCTAACCCTAACCCTAACCCTAACCCTAACCCTAACCCTAACCCTAACCCTAACCCTAACCCTAACCCTAACCCTAACCCTAACCCTAACCCTAACCCTAACCCTAACCCTAACCCTAACCCTAACCCTAACCCTAACCCTAACCCTAACCCTAACCCTAACCCTAACCCTAACCCTAACCCTAACCCTAACCCTAACCCTAACCCTAACCCTAACCCTAACCCTAACCCTAACCCTAACCCTAACCCTAACCCTAACCCTAACCCTAACCCTAACCCTAACCCTAACCCTAACCCTAACCCTAACCCTAACCCTAACCCTAACCCTAACCCTAACCCTAACCCTAACCCTAACCCTAACCCTAACCCTAACCCTAACCCTAACCCTAACCCTAACCCTAACCCTAACCCTAACCCTAACCCTAACCCTAACCCTAACCCTAACCCTAACCCTAACCCTAACCCTAACCCTAACCCTAACCCTAACCCTAACCCTAACCCTAACCCTAACCCTAACCCTAACCCTAACCCTAACCCTAACCCTAACCCTAACCCTAACCCTAACCCTAACCCTAACCCTAACCCTAACCCTAACCCTAACCCTAACCCTAACCCTAACCCTAACCCTAACCCTAACCCTAACCCTAACCCTAACCCTAACCCTAACCCTAACCCTAACCCTAACCCTAACCCTAACCCTAACCCTAACCCTAACCCTAACCCTAACCCTAACCCTAACCCTAACCCTAACCCTAACCCTAACCCTAACCCTAACCCTAACCCTAACCCTAACCCTAACCCTAACCCTAACCCTAACCCTAACCCTAACCCTAACCCTAACCCTAACCCTAACCCTAACCCTAACCCTAACCCTAACCCTAACCCTAACCCTAACCCTAACCCTAACCCTAACCCTAACCCTAACCCTAACCCTAACCCTAACCCTAACCCTAACCCTAACCCTAACCCTAACCCTAACCCTAACCCTAACCCTAACCCTAACCCTAACCCTAACCCTAACCCTAACCCTAACCCTAACCCTAACCCTAACCCTAACCCTAACCCTAACCCTAACCCTAACCCTAACCCTAACCCTAACCCTAACCCTAACCCTAACCCTAACCCTAACCCTAACCCTAACCCTAACCCTAACCCTAACCCTAACCCTAACCCTAACCCTAACCCTAACCCTAACCCTAACCCTAACCCTAACCCTAACCCTAACCCTAACCCTAACCCTAACCCTAACCCTAACCCTAACCCTAACCCTAACCCTAACCCTAACCCTAACCCTAACCCTAACCCTAACCCTAACCCTAACCCTAACCCTAACCCTAACCCTAACCCTAACCCTAACCCTAACCCTAACCCTAACCCTAACCCTAACCCTAACCCTAACCCTAACCCTAACCCTAACCCTAACCCTAACCCTAACCCTAACCCTAACCCTAACCCTAACCCTAACCCTAACCCTAACCCTAACCCTAACCCTAACCCTAACCCTAACCCTAACCCTAACCCTAACCCTAACCCTAACCCTAACCCTAACCCTAACCCTAACCCTAACCCTAACCCTAACCCTAACCCTAACCCTAACCCTAACCCTAACCCTAACCCTAACCCTAACCCTAACCCTAACCCTAACCCTAACCCTAACCCTAACCCTAACCCTAACCCTAACCCTAACCCTAACCCTAACCCTAACCCTAACCCTAACCCTAACCCTAACCCTAACCCTAACCCTAACCCTAACCCTAACCCTAACCCTAACCCTAACCCTAACCCTAACCCTAACCCTAACCCTAACCCTAACCCTAACCCTAACCCTAACCCTAACCCTAACCCTAACCCTAACCCTAACCCTAACCCTAACCCTAACCCTAACCCTAACCCTAACCCTAACCCTAACCCTAACCCTAACCCTAACCCTAACCCTAACCCTAACCCTAACCCTAACCCTAACCCTAACCCTAACCCTAACCCTAACCCTAACCCTAACCCTAACCCTAACCCTAACCCTAACCCTAACCCTAACCCTAACCCTAACCCTAACCCTAACCCTAACCCTAACCCTAACCCTAACCCTAACCCTAACCCTAACCCTAACCCTAACCCTAACCCTAACCCTAACCCTAACCCTAACCCTAACCCTAACCCTAACCCTAACCCTAACCCTAACCCTAACCCTAACCCTAACCCTAACCCTAACCCTAACCCTAACCCCTAACCCTAACCCTAACCATCTAATCATTAAACCCCTAACATCTAATCATTAAACCCCTAACCATCTAATCATTAAACCCCTAACCATCTAATCATTAAACCCCTAACCATCTAATCATTAAACCCCTAACCATCTAATCATTAAACCCCTAACCATCTAATCATTAAACCCCCTAACCATCTAATCATTAAACCCCCTAACCCCCTAACCATCTAACCCCCTAACCATCTAATCATTAAACCCCTAACCATCTAATCATTAAACCCCCTAACCATCTAATCATTAAACCCCCTAACCCCTAACCATCTAACCCCCTAACCATCTAATCATTAAACCCCTAACCATCTAATCATTAAACCCCCTAACCATCTAATCATTAAACCCCTAACCATCTAATCATTAAACCCCCTAACCATCTAATCATTAAACCCCTAACCATCTAATCATTAAACCCCCTAACCATCTAATCATTAAACCCCTAACCATCTAATCATTAAACCCCCTAACCATCTAATCATTAAACCCCCTAACCCCCTAACCATCTAACCATCTAACCCCCTAACCATCTAACCCCTTAAATTAGTACAGCGCCCTCTGTTGTTTGAAAATCCATCATTATTTTGTTTGCATTAAGTGGAAGTACTAAGGAATTCATTTATGCATTGACACCATGTTACTTTTTTTTTCTCGAAATGTTACTTCGTTTCCTCAAAATGTTATTTCGTTCCTTCAAAATTCTATTTCCTTCCTTTGAAATGTTATTTCTTTCCTTTGAAATGTTATTTTGTTCCTTCAAAATTACATTTCCTTCCTTCAAAATGGTATTTCGAGGGGAAAAAAAATATTTTGCAGGAAAAAAATTATTGACCAAAATAACATTTCGAGGGACCAAAATAACAATTAGGGCGAAATAATTAATTTTTTGAGCGAACAATCTAACATTTTGAGGGAACAAATAATATTTCGATGGAACAAAATACTATTTCGATGGAAAAAAATTATATTTCGATGGAACAAAAAAAATTGAGGGAACAAAATAATATTTCGAGGGAAACAAATTATTTCGAGGGAGCAAAATAAGTCTTTGAGGGAAGAAAATTATATTTTGATGGAACAAAATAATATTTCGATGGAACGAAATAATATTTTGATGGAACCAAAAAATTGAGGGAACAAAATAATATTTTGAGGGAAAAAATTATTTCGAGGGAGCAAAATAAGTGTTTGAGTGAAGAAAATTATATTTCGATGGAACGAAATGATATTTCGAGGGAACAAAATAATATTTTGATGGAACGAAATAATATTTTTATGGAACGAAATAATATTTTGATGGAACGAAATAATATTTCGATGGAATAAAATGATTTTGAGGGAATGAAATGATTTCGAGGGAATGAAACAGATTAGATGGAACGAAAAACAAAAATTGGCCCGTCCCCTTAGGGGCTCCGTAAGCAAGAGCTGTGTTTTGCAATCTTCGCACGTTTTGATAGAAAAATCTAACTTACTGCCGGTAACTTCATTGTTAGCGGCTCTTTTCAGAGCCACACTTCTTGAAAGAGAAGAGATACATGGTGTCACCGCAAATTGGCTTTTCACTTAGTATTTCTGACAAACTTTGCCCAAACTATAATAATAAAAGGAATATTCTATCGACCGTCAACCTAGCCTGCTGTAAATTTTAACTCCAGTACCCTCTCAATCACTGACGACAGCTAATCTAAATGTAAAATAATAATGAATTCGAGTTTACCACCACTCCCAACCCTCTAGGATTCAGTTCGGCAGAATGCCAGCGTTGGGACTCCCTTCCTACACTAGTTTGGAGGGCAACTATCTGTGAACGAAGGGCCACTCATCTGGATTAGGCTAGTGCCGGCATGAAGTCCCCAGAGTGTTGTGGCGTGTAATGGGGGTTTGTCTCAGTGTACTCACCGAAGTCCGTGAAGACCGACGCCGAGAAGTCCACAGTGCAGTGCGGGCCGTCGTCCGCTACCGCTGCCCCGTCGTGTAGACCTGGCCTCGGCGCCGCTGTCCATGCCCCGTGGTGAGCGGTGGTTTCTGCACAGTCTGCTGCCTGCTCCGTTGAGTTTTAACGGCCAGGCCGTCGTCCGCTACCGCTGCGCCCTAGGCCTAGTGTAGACCTGGCCTCGGCGCCGCTGTCCATGCCCGGGTCGGTGGTGAGCGGTGGTTTCTTCACAGTCTGCTGCCTGCTCCGTTACGTTTTAACGGCCAGGCCGTCGTCCGCTACCGCTGCGCCGTCGTGTAGACCTGGCCTCGGCGCCGCTGTCCATGCCCCGTGGTGAGCGGTGGTTTCTTCACAGTCTGCTGCCTGCTGCCCTGCGTTTGGACGGTCACGGGTATTCCACGGTATTCCTCTGGCATTTTTGTTACACTGGTTGATGAAATTCACACGTTTTCTGAACTCCAAGCCAAACAAAAAGAGCTGAAACAGTTCTCGGTAATGGCCGCCGAACTCCCCCTTGGATGCTGACTATGTGCATTCGTACAGTGGGTAGATGTGGTCGTACACGTCTCGACTTGCAAGTCTCTGGAATGTCTCCTGATGTCAATGCTGAGCTGTGATTGGATAATAGTCGCCCGCTCTCTATGCAAATGAGGCAGGTCTTTTGTCCCTGACTGTCACGCACACCTGGCGCGCTGAACTCTGTGCGGTGATTGGCTCGTAGTGCTCCGCTCTCTATGCAAATGAGCCATGCATGGGGCATTACCAAATAAGGCAATGAATAGTCGCGTGGTCGTGACCCCCCGGACAGGGGAGGTACGTGCAGGAATGCAGAGCTCGCCTGGCGCACTTCACTGCAGTGATTTGCTGGAAGTAAGCCAAGCTCTACGCAAATGCGTCCGCGAGGAGGCACGTGATACACTCGTGACTACGTGTTGCGCTTGCATGTCTACCTGTGGATGGCCGTGCGCGTGGCTTTCATACAGGCGCTAAGGCACGTGATGCTTCGTTCTGAAGCATACTCTGTGTATACAAGCCCATATAGCACCGTGGTGAAGTATATTAAAGGCCCTATACAACATTGGTAAAGGTCAAAAGATTTCCACAGTTTGTGTGTTAAACCATTAAACATTCCAAAACGAAGGTTTTAGCTCAAATAGTGATCTGAGAAAGTAGAAAAAGGAAAAAAAAAAAAAAATCACGGTTTTTGCACCATTCTGTAGTGTAAGAAAAAGTTTATTACTTGCAAGTAATAAACTATTTGTCGATGTTCGAGTGAAGATTTCTGCAGAAGTACAGCATCCCAGACCGTAAGATTTCAACATGAGGATTATATCATGACCATCTACAAACTGTGTAAATTAGAAGGAAATTTTTGGACATCGATGTTTTTCGATCTTCCCAATATTGAAGTTGCTTTTCGATAGTTGGTTGTCTTTTTGGACATGTAGTTAGCGCCGTACTTGACTCAATAACAATCTCATAGTGGCATCAGTGATAGATCTGCTGACCGTAACAGCGCTAACTACACGTCGCAAAGGACAACTCTGGTTCAGTTACATTCCCGCTGTCACACATTAAGTCATATGATAAAAATCGACATTAATTTTATTTATTAGTAAATTTGATTGATTACACGACCGCGTTCCAACGTTGCTTGTCTTTCCTGCATGGATTTTCTACAATAATATTAAATAAGACTTAAGGCTTTGCATGGTGGGTGAATCAATATAGGAAGGTTTGCGGTGAACACCATGTATCAGGTCTCTTAAAGGAAGAGGTATGGTTCTGAAAAGAACCTCAGGTTCTTTTCAGAACCATACCTCTTCCTTTAAGAGACCTGATACATGGTGTTCACCGCAAACCTTCCTATACAATAATATTATTGTCCATTGATGCAGGGGCTTTTGGTTCCTGTATTGACACGAAGGAGAAGACACGTGACAGTTGAAACTTGCGGGCACTTTCAGCTCCCAAGGCTTGATCCAGACGTAGCTGAAGGTTACCTTGGGCCTAATTACCCTATAACTACATAGATCATGGGCCTAATTACCCTATAACTACATAGATCATGGGCCTAATTACCCTATAACTACATAGATCATGGGCCTAATTACCCTATAACTACATAGATCATGGGCCTAATTACCCTATAACTACATAGATCATGGGCCTAATTACCCTATAACTACATAGATCATGGGCCTAATTACCCTATAACTACATAGATCATGGGCCTAATTACCCTATAACTACATAGATCATGGACCTAATTACCCTATAACTACATAGATCATGGGCCTAATTACCCTATAACTACATAGATCATGGACCTAATTACCCTATAACTAGATCATGGGACTAATTACCCTATAACTACATAGATCATGGACCTAATTACCCTATAACTACATAGATCATGGACCTAATTACCCTATAACTACATAGATCATGGACCTAATTACCTTATAACTACATAGATCATGGGACTAATTACCCTATAACTACATAGATCATGAACCTAATTACCTTATAACTACATAGATCATGGACCTAATTACCCAAAACTACATAGATCATGCATATGGGCCTAATTACCCTAAATTTACATATAGATCATGGACTATTATTACGTGGTAAAAATGTACGATACCTGGACATCTACACAATGTAAATGAATGTGCATTGAAACCCTTTTATGCGTTCATTAAATGACATCTTTAAAATAATATAAATATACATGTACCCATGTACGTGTCCATGTTTACGCACATGTACATGTACACTGTACATGTACATGTACATGTGCAGCAGGTACGTATACGATGCACTATTATGTGCAGGTGATGTCATAGTCTATTTATAGCTCCATGGTGCATGTACACAAGACGATGACCAAGTTCGATCACGGCAGGACCGTCAGTAGAAAGAGTAATGAATATGCAAGATGACGTCAGCTAAAACGAGTAATGAATATGCAATATGACTTCTGATCAAAATGGCGCCGTCCATGTGGCACTCGGAGATGGACTTTGATCATGTTGATATGTGTCAAAATTGCCGAACCGTCGTGGTTAGTCCAGTGATGTCGAACCAGGTTCACTTTGCTCTCTTCGTTGTCATTGCAGGCTGCAGAACGATCATGGAATAACAAACGGTAATTTGTATTCAGTAACCACTAATCAGTATTGTTTGTATTGAATGTAACTTGTAAGTACTACCATGGAGGAATCCTCCATGGTACTACTACTACTAGTAGTACTAGTACTAGTACTAGTACTAGTACTAGTACTAGTACTAGTACTAGTACTAGTACTAGTACTAGTACTAGTACTAGTACTAGTACTAGTACTACAAAGTACTAGTACTAGTACTCTAGTACTAGTACCAGTACTAGTACTAGTACTCAGTATACTGTATAGTACTTCTAGTTCTAGTTCTAGTTTTATATTACTAGTCTAGTACTTATACTTAGTATTGGGTGCAAATACTAAGCTCTGCGCAGGATCTAATTGGTAATCCTAAAACCCTTGCACAATTGCTAAGGCTAGGTGCCAGTCAGTTCGTTCATCTCCATGGTCAGTTTGTTCCTCCATGGTTCGTCCGGGCAGTGAGGATGTGCGCAACGGTTTAGCATTTGATTTAAGCACAGCATATTTTATTATTAATTTTATATTACCCAATACCCCCAACCAATGCAAATTCTCTCATACATAAATACTACTGAGTAATACACTCGGTACAGTCCTGTGTAACTTTTCCGATTTAAAATATGTTTTGTATGTGTTGATGCCATGTTGACACCATTATTGTGTATTGACACGGTTAACTTAGACCCCTGAATGGAGGAAATTCATGTTATCTCAGCATTAAAAAATTGATATTTAACATTGATAACAGAAAAAGGAAGTTTCAAAGAATTTCTTTGAGTTTGAATGAAAATATGATGGTTATTTATTTCTGTAGCTTGTACCGTCTGCAATTATGGCTGCCTGAAGCACAAGCGGCCCCACAGTGGCCTGTGAGGCTACTGTGGCCTGTGAGGCTACTGTGGACTGTGGCTGCCTTGTGTAAGACACTCCACCAAGACTACGAGAATTCAGCACTCGCAAGGTCTTCCTATGTAACGGACAGCCACACACCTCCACTTGAACCGAAAAACCCTGTGAAAACTTCAGTCAGTTGGTAGAAGCCTGGAAGGGTGCCCATTCAACAAGCATCTCCTCTCCTTTGCTGTAACTAGAACTTAGAAGCAAAGTCCTTTAATCTGCGGACAGTCAGTTCTAAGATGGCCGCCAAATCAATGTCTTAAATTGGTAAAAACCCAAACTAAATTGGCAAACACTCTGTGAAAGGGATTATCTTGTCCGCTGTAAGTAGAGCTTAGAAGCAAACTGTGAATCTGTGGAGAGTCAGCTCATAGGCAGTCGCCAATTTACTGTCTAGAATCCCTGAGGTCAAACCAACCCCAAAAAACATTTTGAGGAAGGCCTTTGAGAAGGGCCCTGCTATGATCAAATTGTTAGTTCCCTCTAAATGTTTGGAGATTTGCAAATTGCAACGTTTTATATCACTTTCACATCAGCACTTTGAGAAAGGTCCGGCTAGGATCGAAACATCCGGCCCTCAATTTGTTTACTTAGTCATTTAAGTCAGCAAATAGTGTTTTTTTTTTAAAGAGGGGATGACATTTTAGACAACGTGAGATGAATCAGTTACTGGATGCGAGCAATTGCTCGCGGTCACCTCGGTGCCGCTCGCTGGACTGCGCCGCAGACATCGTCGCGGCCGTCACCCGCGGCTCCCCGCATCAGACCCGCACCTTCCTCAGCCGCTGCTGCCCCAATGCCGCCCACATCGCTGACCGGCACGGCCGGACAGCCCTCCACATGGCCGCCTCCTGCGGCCGGGTGGCGGTCCTGGACTGGCTGGTCCAGGAGTGCCAGGCCAGCCTGGCCGCCGAGGACCAGGAGTCCGGCTGGACGGCCCTGCACCGGAGCCTCTTCTACGGACAGGTCATGGCCGCTGTCCACCTCATCAACGTGAGTCCTAAGTCTCTGTTCTTGTTGCCGTCTACCGCACTTCATGTCATGAGAAGGACTTATTTTGCACGGCAAAAGCATGCAGACAATTCCATGGACAGGTCATGGTCAGTGTCCACCTCATTGACGTGAGTCAGTCTCTGTTGTTGCTGATAATGTGGTTGGCATACATGTACATGTATGGCAGAGGTTTACTGCCCTTTATGCCAATTCCACAGTAAGTTACATGTTACATTTAAAGGCCCTATACAACATTAGTAAAAGTCAAAAGATTGCAAGTTTCTGTGTTAAACCATAAAACATAAAAAAAAAAAATCAATACTGAGAAGGTTTGAGCTCAAAGGTAACCTGAGAAAGTAGAAACATGCACCGTTCTGTAGTGTAAGAAATAGATTGTTATTCCAAGTAATAAACTATTTGTTGATGTCTCGAAAAGTACAGCATCCCAGATCGTAAGATTTCAACATGAGGATTCTATCATGACCATCTACAACTGTGTAAATTAGAGCAAAATCTGTTGACATCAATGTTGTATTGGGCCTTTAAGTGACCAGGGGCCATCTCATTATATTTTTTCAAGATTTGCCTTTTGGTCAGTAAGCTGTTTGTAACTTTGTAACCTTTCTGCAGTACTTTCTGGTCAAGCAGTTCTGTTTTTGTATGGTTGGGGGTGGATTCTCGCATCTCTGCAGTTTGGGGCAAGCCTTGAGAAGCACGACAAGGACGACTTGACTCCCCTGGAGCTCACCATGAAGGACCACCCGGCCTACGCCGAGTACAGCCACCACGGCCCCAGCCAGGCCTACTCCTGGGGCACCAACGCTAACTTCACCCTGGGCCACGGTGGGGGCAAGAGCCGCAGCCAGCCTGAGGTGGTGGACCAGCTTGTCAGGGATGGCCAGAGCATCAAGCAGGTAAGGATGGGGACAGCCCAGACCCAAACCGGATTGTGGTGAAATGGCAGAGACCGCTAGTCACTCTCTACGTTTCATGGAGGGATCATGTGGGAAATGCCATTCTGTATGGAGGTCTTCCAAAGGTATCTGAAAAACATGAAGGAATGTTGCAAACTGCTCACCGACTGAAATGGCCTGCAATACATGAGGGCCTGACATTTCAGTCCTAGCAGGACCTCTCTCAAAGCCTTTGAGAAAGGTCCTGCTAGGATCAAAACGTCAGGCCCTCTAACTTTTGAGAAATAAATGAATATATAGCCCCCAAAACGGACAACACAATCCACAGCAAATGTCTCAATAGACAGACTACCAAATGGAATCACAGCCCCACCAAAAAAAGAAGAAGTTATTATCGTTTTCCCAAACACTAAATCAAAATGGCTGGTAGCAAAGCTCTTATTAAACCGTTGGATTCTTAAAAGGGACATTATCCCCTTCCTTTGTTTGGTCTGCTCAGGTGGTGATGTGCAAGTTCCACACCGTCTTTCTGATGCATCAGGGTGTGGCCTTCACATGCGGGCACGGCCAGGGAGGGCGTCTGGGCCACGGCAACGAGGAGGTCTGCCTCAGGCCCCGCCCGGTAACGGCCCTGGAGGGTCGACGGTGCGAGCGGGTGGCCGCGGCCAGAGACCACACGGTCTTCGTCACGGAGGAGTGAGTAGAACCAGCAGACTTGAGCGGTGTTTGAGACAGAGTGGTGTTTGAGACACATCGACAGATTCTCTCGAATCCCAAACCAGGAAACATGGACAGGCAATTCCATGCTAGCTTACGTTACATATTCATTTCTTTTGACTTGATCAATAATTCTTGACGGACGGACGCCACTTAACAAATGTGTTAATGGAATTAGTAATTATACCTCTTAAGAATCCTTGAAATGCCCCCAAAAGAGGTAACTTATTTTATAAGGGGGTTTGCGGTGACACCATGTATAAGGTCTCTTAAAGGAGAGATATGGTTCTGGAAAGAACCTGAGTGATAACTTAGAACCATACTGTACCTCTTCTTTAAGAGACCTTATACACGGTGTCACTGCAAACCCTCCTACGTTGTTTCACCCGCCATGCAAAGCCTTCAATCTTATTTGTAACTTACCTTACAAAATAGACACCAACCTGTGGCATTGCTCAGAAGGAACTTGTGGCAATTTTGTCTTGGTTTCATTTTGCAGTGGCAGCGTGTATTCCTGCGGCCAGAACGCCCACCACCAGCTGGGCCACTCCGGCCTGGGGATCAAGGCGCTGACACCTAAGCTGGTGGCCGGCAAGCAGCTCAAGAACAAGGTGGTCCTGGGCGTGGCGGCCGGACGGTTCCACTCCGCCCTGCACACCGGCGACGCCCTCTACACCTTTGGCCTGAACGCCGGACAGCTGGGTAAGAGGGAGCCGAGGATTTAAAAAGAAATCAAAAATTAATGCAAGTTCGCCCAAAACAATGCTGAAAAGCCACTC
This sequence comes from Luidia sarsii, assembly GCA_949987565.1. Taxonomy (NCBI): domain Eukaryota; kingdom Metazoa; phylum Echinodermata; class Asteroidea; order Paxillosida; family Luidiidae; genus Luidia; species Luidia sarsii. Next base: position 18,772,390 of record OX465114.1, on the reverse strand, counting down.
AAGGTTAAGGGCTAGAGAAAGAAGGGGATAATGAGGAACAGAGAGGGACTCAGGAAGGCGTAGGCGAGGATGAGGGAGGTAGGGAGTGGGACATGGGGCTGTGATTCCATTTGGCAGTCTATGGAGACACTTGCTGTGGATTGTGTTGTCCATTGTAGGGGCAAATTAATTAATTAATTTGTTTATTTATTTATTAAATAGAGTAGAAAGATCATATGGGAGGCACTTCGGTCTGTATCTGTGCCAGTTTTCCCAAATTGAGTGGAATACTCTATTGTCCTTTCTCGCAGGTCATGCCAAAGGGGAGAAGTATGTGGGGGCACCCCGTAAAGTGACCACCTTGAATCACATCAAGACAACCCTGGCCCATCTGGCCACTAGTGATGCAGCCACTGTCTGTGCCACTGAGGCAGGGGATATCTACGTCCTGAACGAGTACCAGTGTCGCAAAGTGGCCTCCAAGTAAGGCATCAATGGTATTGGCTGGTAGACTGCCAGGCATTGCCAGCAAATAGAGCCAGAAGGGGTGACTAGTCTGAAGCAAGGCATAAGCCTCCATCCCTATTGGTGCTAGACTGCCAGCCAAGGCTGACAAATAGAACTGAGAGGGGTGACTAGCCTGAAGCAAGGTATGAGCCTCCATCCCTATTGGTGGTAGGCTGCCAGCTAAGGCTGACAAATAGAACTGAGAGGGGTGACTAGACTGAAGCAAGGCATAGGCCTCCATCCCTATTGGTGGTAGACTGCCAGCCAAGGCTTACAAATAGAACCGGGAGGGGTGACTAGACTGAAGCAAGGTATAAGCATCCATCCCTATTTGTGGTAGACTGCCAGCCAAGGCTGACAAATAGAACTGAGAGGGGTGACTAGACTGAAGCAAGGCATAAGCCTCCATCCCTATTGGTGGTAGACTGCCAGCCAAGGCTGACAAATAGAAGTGAGAGGGGTGACTAGACTGAAGCAAGGCATAAGCCTCCATCCCTATTGGTGGTAAACTGCCAGCCAAGGCTTACAAATAGAACCGGGAGGGGTGACTAGACTGAAGCAAGGTATAAGCATCCATCCCTATTGGTGGTAGACTGCCAGCCAAGACTGAAAAATAGAACTGAGAGGGGTGACTAGACTGAAGCAAGGCATAAGCCTCCATCCCTATTGGTGGTAGACTGCCAGCCAAGGCTGACAAATAGAACTGAGAGGGGTGAATAGTCTGAAGCAAGGCATAAGCCTCCATCCCTTTTGGCGGGTAGACTGTCAGCCAAGGCTGACAAATAGAACTGAGAGTGGTGACTAGTTTGAAGCAAGGCATAAGCCTCATCCCTATTTGCGGGTAGACTACTAGCCAAGGCTGACGAATAGAACTGACAGGGGTGACTAGTCTGAAGTAAGGCATGAGCCTCCATCCCTACTAGTGATAGACTGCCTGCCACGGCTGACAAATAGAACTGGGAGGGGTGACTACTGTAGTCTGAAGCAAGGCATAAGGGTCCATCCCTATTGATGGTAGACTGCCAGCCAGGGCTGACAACTACTGAAATCTTGCAACAACAGAGCCTGCAAGACAAGTTATACAGAAAAAGAGCACCATTTCATGAAACCTCTGTCTAGTGTATGAAGGCCAAACATCTTTCAGACCCATTTTTTTATATGAATCTTTTGACCAGGCAGTTCAACCTTCTGAAGGTCGTGGCCTTCGGCGGAACCTTGGATTCTGATCTCGGCGATGGAAGGCTACAGAAACAAGGTGGATCTGAGCTCAGCCTGCTGGTGCTGAACAAAATTGGCAAGGTACTGTTGAAAGAGAATGGTCTTGGGTCCCCAAACAGTTGGAATCCATGCGTGCATTGTATTAAGAGATTAGCTGTGCACAGTGAGACCACTATACCCTTTGCCATGGCGTAGCTTGAAATCTCATCCACTTTTAATACATTGTTGCTTTATAATGATGATGATGTAATTGATAATAAACGGTATTTTAAAATTTAGGTACAAAAGTAGCCATGCTGGGCTATGATGGTAATGAAAACCAGAGGTCCCATAGTGACCGACTCGGATTTGGCTCATAATTTTGTTTATTTGAGAGTGTCTACATAGAAAAACTGCAAAAATTTAGGTTTCAACTCACAAAGGTTCCTGAGATATGCCCAATAATTATTTCTAAACATGCCCACTTTTTACACTCGCTAACCAAACAAGTTAATTTAGAAGAGACTTTGGAGATTAATTTCTTTAAAAAGAATAAGAATTACAGGCTGAATGTGGGTATCTTAGGTATTTTGTGCCCAGAAATTCAGAATCTGAATCATCAGAAATGCCCTATCTTGTATAGTTTTATGAGAAAGGTATCGAGAAGTTCTTTAGGCAAATTAGGATAGATGGAGAGACTGTGATGTGTTGAGGATTTTTTTCTGCACTCCCTTGGACTGGCAGTAAAAGCTGCTTTGTCATCGGTGCCACCTGGGGGTCAATTTCACAGAGCTGCTTAAGCATGAAAACCTGCTGAGCAGGAAAAGTCTTCCCTGTCTGAACGGGGTAACAAACTAACCGCACTGCGGTGCAATGTCAGTTGATTAAGACTTGTATTCCACTCTTCTTTTACTCAGCATGAAACAATAGTGATTTGGGGGTTGGCAAGTTGATGCTATGAATCATGACTGTTAGGGGCTCAAGTAGATTTGGACGCCTTAGCGCCCCTCTATGAAATTGGCCCCTGATCTGCAACCGTCTTTGGCGCCTGCAGGTGTTCAGCTGGCGGTCCAGTCGGCGTAGTCTGCGTCGATGCGTTTGGACGCGCAAGCGGGAGGTGCTCGTGTGCGACGCCAGCCTCAGTCGCCAGGGCCTGCTGGTCTGCACTCCGGACGGCGAGGCCTTCACCGGCCGCTTTCTCCAGAGGAGACAACTCCCGTCCGGCTCCTGCAAAGGTACCGGCCTGTCCACTGTCTAGCCCACGACGCAGCCATTATCAGATGCAAGGAGTAGCTGGCTGCACTGGATGAAGTAGTTGTTTGCTAGGAAAGCCCTGTGCACTTTACTCAACTGGTTTAGTCTGTGGCCCTTTTTCAAAACATCCAGCTTTGTCTTAGGCTCCGGCTTTGTGTTTCTTTCTTTTCGTCCATTTTAAAGTACAAGGCATGAAAACTGGAGGCCTTTGGCTTTGTTTTTTTTAAATGTTATCCTGCGTTTTTAAGAGTATCCAACACTCCAACCTGTGTTTCAAGCTATTGGGTGAAAGAGGGGAAGCTGGAGCCAAAGCCTAAGCCGGGTTTTGGAAAAGGGCCTGAAAAGTTTCTTCGCTCAAAGCTGAGGTCAACCTTGGCTTGAAAAATGCCATGGCGTGACCCTTCCCCACATCCCACCACTCACAGCTGGCCTATCGGGGAAGTTGTTATCGCCTGTCAGTCAAGAGTTACACCAAATTCCTCCTGACATGAAGCAACAGTGTACAGTCCTGGCTGGTGTTGTGAATATGCAGGAGCTCATCATACAGTGAAGGGACTATCATTAGAGTGTTATGAGTTCACAGTGGTAAGCCACATTACTGTGCACACCGTTGTTGTTGTTGTTGGATCCGCCGATTACGAAAAATCATGTTGATCCGCACCATGGGGGTTGTCAGGGAGTTGAGGAGCAGCGTCTGGCTGTACAGGCCGATGCAGGACCGGCATGATCTGTTGCATGTGCTGCAGAAGTAGTCTCTTTGGTGAGAGTTTGTGGCTGTTGGTGCCGACTGTGGTCTCTGTTGTCGGCAGGCCCTCCTCTCTCCCAACCGAGCCCTTCTCCCCTGTCCCCCGTTACTATGGAAACGGCTCTGGTGGTCGTCTGCCAGCCGGTGCGATCTGCAGCTGCACATCTACAGCTATAGAAACGTACACAGCAAGAAAACCCCTCCATTGTCACAGTGGAATTCAATGGCATTCAGGCATTTGTTCTGACAAATCTATCCCCCAACTCTCCTCCTTTCCTGCTAGATTCGACACCCTTCACTACTCCTCAGTCTCCGACCTCCCTCGCCTCACTGAACATTTGCAGCGAGGTCACCTCACAGCGAGACTGCGGCGAGGAGAGCGAGTCTCCCACAGAGCGTGTCAGCCTGCACCGTCTGCCCGCCGTGCATCGGGCAACAGCGGTCGCCTGCGACCCTGATGGACTCAACTTTGCCGTCCTGCAAGCCCACCCCAAAACCAGGTAGTTAACCCCGTATTTATTTATTTTTAAATTTGAAATGGTTTAATAGCACTTACAAATTTATTCGCTGCCAAAGTCCGAATTAAAAACATTTATACATTTACACAAAAGCATAATTAATTACAATAAAAGGGGGTCCAAATGACAAAAAGATGGGGAAAATGTCTTTAGTACAGTAACTTAAGTCAAGAAGAGAAAAAAAGGGATTAATTAGAATAGAATGAACGATCTTCAGACAAAAAATACTGAGTATAAATAGGTTATCTTAGATAAAAGATTCAGTGTGTATTATTTGGACCCCCCAAAAAAAAATCTAAAAAAAAAAAAAAAATCCGCCGGACTGGTCACAGCACATAAACAGTGTTCCTGCCTAAGCCCCTTTCACACTCCAAAAACAAAAACATGATTACAAGAGAAAATTGTCAATGTCAAAAACCCAAGCAAACTATATACCAGTGAAAAGAGTATGGAATTGGCTTTGTTGTGATCCATGAAAATCTACAATATCATAAACCATTTCAACAGAACAGTGAATAGGATAACACCATCATTTTCACAAACCTGAAAATAGACCATGGAAGTTGAAGTAGTTCGGCGTTTGTAGCTTTTTTGCGTCTGGTAATCCCGTAGCTTGGCAGGTCACACAGCCCTAGAGGAGGCCTGGGGGGCATTGTACACCAATCATCAAGGTGTGTGACAGGGTGTCACACTTGTTCAGGCTCTACAGGAATGAAGCAGAACTTGCCTGAATGAAGAATGTAGTTTGAATGCTTAGGATGTGCCTCGGACCCACCTCAAATCATTCCTGCCCATGCCCTGTGGTAAATTATCTTCTCAAATATAGTTGTAACACAGTGGGTGAATTTATAATGCCATCAGAATGCAGTCAGACTATTCAGACTGCTCCTCAGAGTTTTCATTGCTACTTCCTTCCGGCTCACTCAGTCCCTATCCAGTGTGGCTGTGGTTTGAGTCTATATTCTCTCTGACTGAATACACTAACCCTTGGTCTACCCAAGAACGGTAACTGAACTTGCCAACCCTTTTTGTCCACCCACAAAATGCGACCGTGTTGATAGACAGCATGTTTCGCATACAGAGTTTGCTTCAACAGAAATAAAGAAATAGAGTTTTTTTCTAAGCGATGATCGTACTGCTGGTTTATTGGACAGCTTGACTGAGCTTCCGTCGGTCAGCCCATCACTGGTGGTCAGTCACATGACAGCCCTCCTGTCCGAGGCAGACACCACCGACTGCATCCATGACATCGTCCTTAAGGTCAGTGGTCATTGTAGCTGATAGCAGCCTTTTTCCCGCCACTTTTGGGGGTTTTTTCCATGTTTTTTTTTTTTAAATCTTGGGCCGGGAAAGGTACAATGGAAAAGCACACGCGTATAATGTATCCAATTAATGAAAGATCCTTGTAGATGCACTGCAGTTAATGGTTGAATGCTTCTGGCTGGTACATCCACCCGGGCAAAGGTAGTTGACTATTTGGGAAGGCCACCCACCTAAGGGCTAGATACTTTAGGTAAGTAGAACACTTGTACATTAAACAAGAGACATGGGTTCAAATTCCTAGCCAGTTAGATTAGATTCTTGATCTTGTACTATCTGTACATCGGGTTTTCAGGGATGTACATGTAAGACTTCCGGAAATTTGTGGATTTCCGGAAATGGCGTGATTTTTTTGGGATTTCCAGAAATGGCATGTTTTTTTTTATGTCATACTGGTATCTCAAACTGCTCAATTTTATCTGTTGAAACCCTTAAAACTGAAGGGCGCCTGCACCCCTGCCATGAATCTCACAATTGCATCTCTTGGTCGCGTAAGCGCTCGCTCACAGTCACACAATTTATTGGCCTTCGGTAATTTTCAGGAAATGACTACGTCGGTCACTTACATCCATGGGTTTTATAAAGCAAAAGCTCTGAATTGTCCATATTTTGTGGCCTTTTCTTTGCAGGTTGGTTTCAGAATGGTGGCCGCCCATAAGTACATCCTAGCCGTGCGCAGCGACTACTTTCACCGACTCTGTCTGCAGACCTCCCCCTCACCCTCCTCCGCCGCTGCTGACGACGACGACTCCCTCCCCGATGTCTCACCCTCGGGCGCCTCTCCGGAGGTCCACGACGTGACCGACAAGGCGGACTACCAGTCGCTGCTGCTGCTGCTGCAGTACCTGTACACAGACACCTGCGACTTGCTGCGGCCGGGCTACGACTTCAGGTCGGCCCTGAACGCCGGCGGCGATGCGGCGTCTGAGCTGCCGGAGGATCTCGGCGCTCTGACCATCACCGATGGAAATCGGCACCGGTCTGCCTACGGCGTATACAAGGAGCAGAACCAGAGGAGGGGAGGGAAGGGCGGAGCCAAGAAGGCCAAGAAAGGGGGCGGGGGCGGCAAACGATCGGAAGCCAACGAGATTGGGTGTGTCACGAGACTCATCGATGTGGCTAAGAAATTTGGCGTCGCATCGCTGGTCAAAAGGTAGGAAGTGGAGATAGTTTCATAGTACCCCTTTTACTGTGCTCTATATAGTCTACGCGGAACTCTGGCTCAATTTACCGGTACTGGCACTCTTACCACCTGAGCTATCCAGCCCTTAGGTAGCGGCCTTCCCAACTAGTCAACTACCTTTGCCTTCATTTGCACGTGGATATCGGTTTTCATCCTTGCCATTCTGCATTTGAGAAAGGGCCTACTGGGATTGAAATATCAGGCCCTTCTGAACTCTTGAGATTGGATTTTTTTTTAGGCCCTTTATGAACCCATGGATCACGCTCGGGCTAGGATTTGAAGATCTGTTGGCTTGATAGGTAAAGAGTGTTCATGAAGAAACTGGGGGCCAAACGCTTGCTTCTAGATGCTGTTGACAATATTATAACTGGCAAGTGAAATATGACTGAAGCCTAAGCCTGAGCCTAAGCTTTCATTTCGTAAATGGCCATAGTCTGATTCTTTCCCGCGCTCGTTTTCCTTGGCCGGCTTTTAGGCTGAACCAGGTCCGATGCAAAGATGGCCGCTTGGTCAGCTTGAGGCCCAGCGCCAGGCCGCTCAGGTTCAGCCGCCGGCAGCTGAGCCAGCTCTGCGACGTGGTGCTCTGCTCTGAGGACAGCACCCTGTTCCCCTGCCACAAGTGCGTTCTGGTCGCCAGACTGGACTACTTCCACAGCATGCTGGGATCGGGATCTGGCTGGATTGAGGTGCTAAGCCTAGCTAGCTAGTCTCTCTCAGCTTTTTTGTTGTGCTTGTTGTTTCTGTTGTCACTTCTCTTGAAAAAAAAATGTCAGTGTCATAAACAGAGATCTACACCATGCAGTTTCAGAGCTCTGTACATTGGTTGTAAGAATCTACCATCACAGAAGTTGTCTTTTCTCAGCTGTTTTTTAAACCATAGTAGTCTCTTCTTTAACCCTATTTGAAGCCGTTATTGTGTCATCCCTTGTTGAAGCCATTGTTGAGGACATAGAAGTTGTTATATCCTTCTCTCTCTCTCTCTTTTTCTCTCTTTCTTGCTGTATGTCTCTCTGCCTCTCTCTCTCTCCCTCTTTCTCCCTCTCTTTCTCTCTCTCTTTCCCTCTATGTCTCCCTCTCTCTCCCCCTTCTCTTTCTCTCTCTCTCTCCCCTTCTCTCTCTCTCTCTATCTCTCTTTCTCCCTCCCTCTCTCTCTTTCTCTTATTCTCTCTTTGTCTCTCCCTCTCCCTGTCTCTCCCTCTCTCCCTCTCTCTTTCTCCCTCTCTCTTTCTCCCTCTCTCTTTCTCCCTCTCTGTCTCTCTCTCTGTCTCCCTCCCTCTGTCTCCCTCCCTCTCTCTTCCCCCCTCTCTCTCCCTCTCTGCCTCTCTCTCCCTTTCTGTCCTTCTCTTTCTATCTTTCTCTCCCTCTCTCTCTCCTCTCCTCTTCCCCTCTGCCCAGGCCAGTTCCAGTGACCCCCTCAAGATGCCCCTGCCCACCCTGGTCCTGTCCACTCTCCTGGACTTCCTCTACACGGACGCAGCCCCGGCGGTCACCTGTGACAGTGCGGATGTGGAGCTCATCTGCAGCGTGCTGACCACAGCAGACCAACTCCTGATTGACCGGCTGAAGGAGATTTGCGAGGTGGCCCTGGTGGACTCCAGTAAGATGACAACAGCCTCCCGCCCCCCCTCTCCAAATGAAACCACTATTCAAGTCAAGAATAGTTTCTGAGCAGAACCTACTGGACTGCTCTGTCTCAGTAATTGATGGCCCTGGTTTTGCTTTGTGGAAGTACCAAGTGGAAGGTTTGCGGTAACACCATGTAACACAGGTGTGTGTGGCTCTGAAAAGAGCCGGTAACTCAACATCTCCTGACGAGTACACACTGCACGAAACGTAGAGTTACCGGCTCTTTTCAGAGCCACACACTCCTTCTCCAAAGAGATTGTGTTACACGGTATCACCACAAACCTTCCACATAATTGCTGACCCTTCTCATTTCTTTCGGTCCCTGCTTCTGCCCCAGTAACCCTACGGAATGTGGCTGAGCTCCTGGAGTTTGCCAGCGTCTATCAGGCGGACCAGCTGAGGGACTCCTGCCACCAGTACATCGGCCTGAACCTGGCCTGCCTGCTGGAAGCCAGGAGCCTGGATGTACTCAGCGACGAAGCACTGCTCAGCTTGACTAAAGCCTACCGGGACATGGTGAGCCTACTCACGGTTAATCCTTACTGTCTGCCCCTTCCCCTTCCGAGTTGTTTTCTTTGATTTTGCTCTGCTTAGATTTGGTTAATATAATTATAGTCACGATTTTGTTCTTGCAACCTTCTGCACATTTTGATACCAAATACATGTTAATCGACCCGCGGTACAGGTGCTGCTAATGTTATACTTTGTCCCTGACAAATTCTACAAATTCTACAAATTCTGACAAAATCAGTAGTTACTGAAAAGCTCATCAATAATCTATAATTTCTTCTCCTTAGATTTTTTAGTATGTTTCTGTTTACCCATTTTAAAACTCTTCAAGATCTGACATTTAGGGTCTTATTTATCGCTGATTGAAATGAAGAGAATTTCCTCAATTTCACTTTGCAGATTCCGTCGATGCCCTATCGCATCATCACGCCATACCTGGACGGCCCCGATCTCAGTCAGATCGAGGAGGAGGAGGAGGAGCCGGTGGAGGCGGCCGATGACCCCGACCATGTCAGAGGTCACAAGGTCGTGGGAAGCCTCTTGTCCAGCGACTTTGACCAGGCCGTCCGTCGAGCCAAGGCCCGGCGCAAGGCCAACCGCCGGACCAGCACGGGCAAGCGCCGGAGTGTGTCGGCCAGCGAGCATGGAGACGTCCCCGCCACCATCGGTGCCCCGCTGGGCATCCCATCAGAAACTCCCACAGCCGTTGAGGACAAGGTACCGCTGACGATGACAGAGAGCAATAATAACACCCACAAGAATGGCCCGGATGTCGTCAGCCCCTCCGAGCTGTCTGCTGCCGACGAGCCGGGGAGAGGCGGACGGGAAGTGGAGAGGGATTCTGGGATTGTGGAGGCAGTGACGTCCTCGGTGCCCACTGTTGAGATGCCAGAGGGGAGAGGGCACAGGAAAGAGCGACCGTACAGCGGTGACAGGACGAGGTGTGAGGGTTTGCTGCAGACTCCTGAAAGACACGGCAGCAGATGGCAAAGGTGTGTGGAAATGTGTTTCCAAAACCCTTCCAAGAGGTGTTTAGGCCAGAAAAAAAAGTTCTGCTTCCAATTACATGGCATTTCAAAATAGGGTAGAGGAATTTTTTTTTTTTTCAATAGTTTTGTGTACTATCATATGGAGGCATCTGCATGTGGTCAAGCCTTAATATGATCAAATTACACATTGAATTTTTATCATCATTGTTTCCCGTTTACAAATATGGTCGATCGGGTAACCGGAGGCTGAACTATTATTTTTGTTTAATCTTATGATCTTATGGTTGTTCTCCTTGTCATGCCTGGAATTATTGCTTTGGTTTTCCTAAAAATCAATGCAAGTAAGAGCAAGGAAAATGTAGCTAGAGCCCCTAGTCTAAATTGAGTGGACTGGGATTTGAACCCTGACCTCTAGTTTAATGCACCAGCATTTGTGTCACCTGATCTGATCCAGCTTTTAAGTGTGGCCTTTGCAAGTAGTCAACCATTTCTTAATTGCCTTTGCAGAAAGGTCCTGCTAGGATTGAAACGTCAGGCCCTCTAACATTTGAGATTTTATATATTGCAGGTCATTTTAGTCAGTGAGCTGTTTGCCAGTGAGCTTAGTTTAGTCAGCAGGTTTTTTTTGTATTGACTTCATTTCTTAATTTGGATGCAAGCAACTTATGTACCTGATTGTTGTTTGAATGAAAATGGTGGATCAGATCCCTGGAGATATACAACAGTTGACTGGCGCCCCCACTCCACCAAAGATAATTCACCATTTGGGAAGGCTCCCACCTAAGGCCCCCAAAATATAATTCTGCATCCGAGTACCGGTACATAGCATTTCAAAATAGGGTAGGTAGGTAGGTAATGATTTTATTTTTTTGCCAATTTTGTGTGTGTACAATCATATGGAGGCATTTGCATAAAAAAAAATTAATTTAAATTTAATTTACCCCGGTCAAGTAACCAGGGGGTCCTAAAGGCTGGATGGCTGGAGTGCTGGTACATTCAAGCGAGAGATTCAATGAGGGTTTGGTTAGCTCGACGTGATAAACACTGAATACTCAATGCTTTGCCCGATGCCTGATGAACAAATTTCAGGCAGCTCGGGCAGGATTCGAACCCGCGACTCCCACTTTCTAGTGCAGATGTCTTAACCAATTGACAACTGAGCTGGTTGAGGGCGTGTGATGCATTCAAATAATGTATAGCGGCGGGTACCGCATTGCATCATAGATATAACATGATGCTTGTGTCAAGGAGAATGTGATGCCAGAGATCCAGTTTCCAATTAGAATTTCTGTGCAATTTTGATGAATTTGTATCTCTGGGTTCACAACCCATAGCAGGTTCAGAGGTCACGGAACGTGGATGTAACTTTGAAAACCAATCTGAATGGACAAATGAATGCATTGCGTTTTTCTCGATTGGTGAATGAGTACATAATTTCTGTTTATTGGTAGTCCGAGTACCAGTGACGGCATCAGCCCAGACCTGCGCACCATCATGCTATCCGAGGCCTCCCAGCCGACTGCCACGCCCAAGAAGCCGGCCCTGCCCTCCCGCCTGACCACGCCCATCGCCAAGAAATCACAGAAGCAGCGCCGGCGAGAGCAGGAGCAAGAGAGGGCGACAGACAGCGGCCCATCACTCAACCCGACGTCGCCAGTCGAACACCCGGTGCCATCTTGCCCTTGGTAAGCAGCCAGTTGCTCAGCCTCTTACAAATTCATTTGTAAAAAAACAATATCACATTCAGCTTAGCATGTGTACAGTTAGGTATGTTAGTGTAACTGAAGAATTATAAAAACCTTTGGATAGTGCTTAACTCTTTCAGTATAGATCTGTAAAGATGACAGAATTTATTGGACAAGCTACCAAGGCACTTGCATAGTGAAATGAATACAAAATGTTTTTTTGTTTGTGGCGATGGTTGTTCCTACACAAGGGGTGCACCAACAGCAACCAGGCGGCCGCTGTCCTTCAAAGACCTGCAGGAGGAGGAGCAGAGGCTCATGGGAAGGAATTCAGTCACCGTGCCAACATCACCTCCGCCTCGAGGTCTGAGAAAAGCGTCTGAAAGTTCGGCTGCTCAGTCGGCCGAGAGATTGTCCCCTAAGACGAGTCCCGTGGAAGCAACTGAGAAGTAAGTCCAGCATTCAGCAGCTGAGCTCCAAACTCTTTCAGTGGTTCTTGTTGATAGCTTTGCCTTGATGTCTGCCGAGTCTGTATTAAAACATATGAGATTTGAAGGTTTTCATGTTGAGAATAGCATGAGTAATAGGTTCGTGGTGACACCATGCAAAGATCTCTTTTGCGAGCATGTGTGGTTCTGAAAAGAACCGCAGGAACTCCACTTCAGGAGAACTTGTCTTCAGGAGACTTCAGGAGACTCTTTAAACATAGTGTCTATGGATCCTGCTAGTCTACGGCTATGGCACATAGATAGATAAATAAATAGATACGGTAGATAGATAGATAGATAGATAGATAGATAGATAGATAGATAGATAGATAGATAGATAGATAGATAGATAGATAGATAGATAGATAGATAGATAGATAGATAGATAGATAGATAGATAGATAGATAGATAGATAGATAGATAGATAGATAGATAGATAGATAGATAGATAGATAGATAGATAGATAGATAGATAGATAGATAGATAGATAGATAGATAGATAGATAGATAGATAGATAGATAGATAGATAGATAGATAGATAGATAGATAGATAGATAGATAGATAGATAGATAGATAGATAGATAGATAGATAGATAGATAGATAGATAGATAGATAGATAGATAGATAGATAGATAGATAGATAGATAGATAGATAGATAGATAGATAGATAGATAGATAGATAGATAGATAGATAGATAGATGTGTTTTTTGAATTCTTAAAAAGACGAAAATTCAGCATCATTTTGCTACAAGAAACCCATAGTAACTGGGAAGACGAACCCGCTTGGGGCAGAGATTGGCAAGGGAAAATGTATTTTAATCACGGGAATCGCCAATCAAGAGGTGTAGCTATTCTGATTTCTGAGAAACTAAATATTGAAATGCGCAATATCGACAAAGATAACGAGGGAAGGTGGATAAAAGGGGAAATCACGTGGGATAATAATACTCTCTCTATTGCTTCTGTCTATGCCCCAAACGCATCGTACGCCAGATCACAATTCTTTGATGGTCTCTGTGACCGCATAAGCTCCGACAACAATTTTATATTAGGAGGTGATTTCAACTGTAACGTAGATAATTTTAAAAGTAAAGATTGCAGCAAAGTAATTCTCAGAAACGTCGTACAAGAAAAAGATTTAATTGACACATGGCGCACTATACACCCACGAGAATTAGGACATACTCACTTCCACAAAGGCACCAAACAAGCAAACAGAATTGATTACGTTTTTGTTTCTTCCAACCTCTTGAACAACGTGTGCGATGTACAAGTGTTCCCCTCGGGTATTTCAGATCACAGCGTACTTTGCATAAAACTTAATGACCTCGAAGTTGCTCGTGGCCCAGGCCGATGGATATGTAACAATAGCCTATTAAGTGACAATGATTGCAAATACCGCATCCAAAACCTCTTTAACTTTTGGACTACAAAAAAAAGCAACTATGACTCACTGCACACTTGGTGGGAAATGGGCAAATTAAGAATTAAAGAAACTCTGCAAGATTTTAGTAGAGAAAAGGCCTGGCATCAAAAACGCAAACAAGTCAAGCTACAAAAACATTACGACCGCCTAATTAGCAACCCTAGAGGTAGTAATATTGACACAATTAAAGACGTAGAACAACAACTTAAACAATTTGAGGTGGACGAATGGGAAAAAGCCAAAGTCAGAATTCGCAATACTTTCAAAGAGGAAGGTGAAAAGGCAACGAAATATTTTTTGACTCTGGAAAAAGAACAAGCTAAAAATAATAAAATAGATAAATTACTGACCCCAGACGGGAAATACGCCGAAGAACCAAAAGAAATGTTACATTGTGTCCATGAATTCTATAGTAAATTATACCAATCTGAGAATATTTCTGTCCGTCATTTAAACAATATCCTCTCGCAAATCGACAAAAAGGAAATTCCAGACGATCTTTATACTGAGTTAGAGGAAAACATTAGTGAAGAAGAACTTAAAACGGCCCTTTTCCAAATGAAAAAAAATAAATCCCCTGGGATCGATGGCTTAACTGTCGAATTCTACCAATCTTTTTGGGACGAAATAAAGTCCGACATGATTGAAGTTTTTAATTATTGCTTCAAATCGGGAATTTTGTGTGAATCGATGAACTCAGCTCTAATAAGACTCATCTATAAGAAATCAGGTAACAAAGTCGAACTAAAAAATTGGAGACCCATCAGTCTGCTGAATGTCGACTATAAAATTCTAGCTAAAACCATAACTAATAGGTTGAAACTAATCATGCCACATATCATTGGCCAGGAGCAATCATGCGGTGTCCCAGAACGCAGAATACATGATAACTTAATGCTTTTGAGAGACGTCATTGATTATGTTAACTTAGAAAACCTCCAGGGGGCTTTGATCAGTATTGATCAAGAAAAGGCATTCGACAGAATTCATTGGAATTATATGTTCAGCGTATTGAAGAAAATGGGAATACCACCTTCTTTAATCCAGTGGATTCGTTTATTGTATAAAGAGCCTAATTGTAAGATCATGGTTAATAATTTTATTGGAGCCCCCATCGAGGTGACACGGGGAATAAGACAAGGGTGCCCGTTGTCACCCCTTTTGTACTCGATCTGCGCTGAGGGTTTAGCCCACTTAGTAAGGAAAAATAGCGACTTAGCAGGCATACGAACCCCTAACGGTGAATCTTGCGTCAAACTAATCCAGCATGCAGATGACACCAGCCTCTTCATTGGTGACAACCACGAGTTTAATGTCATTAGTAATATTCTTGAAATCTACTGCAAAGGTAGTGGTTCTAAACTTAATACAAACAAGTCCAAAGGCCTGTGGCTAGGGAAATGGAGAAACAGATCGGACAAACCGTGTAATTTTAGCTGGTGCGACAAGATGAGAATCTTAGGGATTGTTTTTGGGAATGAGGTCACTCCCGAGGATAACTGGGGTCCTCGTATTAACAGAGCAAAAGGAATTTTAGAGAAATGGTCGAAACGTAAATTAACGTTTAGAGGGAAAACTGTTGTAGTAAATATGCTGGTTGGTGCTGGAATTAATTATATAGGAAGTGTCTTGGCCTGTCCTGAACTACAACGAAAACAGCTCAGCAAATTGATATGGAATTTTTTCTGGAGTGGAAAGATCGAGAGAATTAAAAGAAATACAGTTACTGGACCGGTGGCTTGGGGAGGATGTGGTCTTCTAGATGTAGAATGCAAAATAATGAGTTTAAAGTTAAGTTGGTTGCCCCGTTACATGACCTCTGTAGGGACATGGAAGTATTTCTTCGATTATTGGATTAATAAGGCTAGCGGCAACAATTCTTTTGGATGGTTTATTTTTAGTGGTTATTGTGAGATACATAAGTCAATTAGTACCACATCATTTTATCAAGAGATTATCCATGCCTTCCAAAAAGTGGGAGGAAAATTAATTTGTAACTTTTCAAGTCTTAGGGAAACAAATCAAATCCCACTATGGAATAATGGTATCATCACAAGAGATAGCAAGCACATCAATAGCAATCTCCTTAAATCGCACGGTCTACGTCAACTAAAAGATGTTGTCATGAATGGTGAAATTATCTCCTTTCAGCAATTAGCTAAGTTGTGCCATATAAAGCACATTAATGCCGGGAAATTGATTGCAAACATTCGTAAACAAATTGACTTTAACCTAGTTAATGAAAAACGCATAGGCCCCTCCAATCATATAGGTAACTGGTTAGTTATCCCCAAGCAAAATGACAGTCATGAATGGATGCCGATCTCAAAAACCAGTGCAAAATCCGCTTATAGGAACCTTATTGAAAATAAATTCGTTGCTCCTAACGCTCCCACAATTTGGCAAAATGTCTTCAATCTCAGGCATAATCTTAATTGGCCTGCTATATGGAAGAGCGATCCCAAGAATAGTCTTTTAGATCCAGAAGATAAAAATTTTATGTATAAGTTGAGGCATCGAGTCCTAGCCACGAAAGATTTTCTGTATAAAATTGGGAAAACGGACAACTCTAGATGTTTATTATGTGACGAAGAAACGGAAACTCACGAACATTTGTTTATTCACTGTGTGCACACCATTGATGCTTGGGACTATGTAGAGAATATGTTAAGGAAGTATTTGGGAAAAACAAACTTTTATTTAGATGATTCAATGAGAATTCTGAGCCACAAACTTAATTTTGTTCACAGTGTAATTATCATCAAAATGCTGAGACAAATATGGAATGTTAGATGTAAGCTAGCCTTTGACAACATTTCCAATGTACTTGAAACCGATATCATTATGAATTTTAAACATAATCTAAAGAGTTTCTTGCGATGTGAACTAAAAAGATTGACAGCAGAGAGATTTAAATTATTATATACACAAAATAATGTCCTGTGTTCTGTAAATGAACGAAACCATCTGTTTTTCTCCTACTGACGAATGAAACAATTTTCTTGTAATAATCCCTTTATTTTTATGTAATCTGTAATATCTAATGTGTAACAATACCGTATAAGTTATTGTATGATTTCCTTGCTTCTGTTGTGTGTTTCTAGATTTGCTTTTTATGAGTTGAAATAAATGGAGTCTTGAACTCCACTGTGATATAAAAAAAAAAAAAAAAAAAGATAGATAGATAGATAGATAGATAGATAGATAGATAGATAGATAGATAGATAGATAGATAGATAGATAGATAGATAGATAGATAGATAGATAGATAGATAGATAGATAGATAGATAGATAGATAGATAGATAGATAGATAGATAGATAGATAGATAGATAGATAGATAGATAGATAGATAGATAGATAGATAGATAGATAGATAGATAGATAGATAGATAGATAGATAAATAAAGAGATAGAGAGATAGTTGTTCAACCACCCTCTCTGTCTCTTTTCTCTGCAGTCCCTGGCACCAGCTGGCGAGCTCGCCTCCGGCGACGCGAGTCAGCTTCTCCGAGATCATCAAGACGGAGACGGAGCAGAGAGAGACGCTGGCAAAGAACCTGAAGAAGCCTTTTGCTCTCATTCAGGTATGAGTCATGGAGACACCAGGCACAATCATCACGATCATCAGAATTGAGCCTGGCTCTTTTTGAGTTGGAGTCTGGCTCTGAGAAGAGCCATGCTCTGCCTGTCATCAGGAGACTGAATTTCTTGGGAATAGATGTGTTGTGGATATGTAGCGGACATTTAGTGGATGTTGTAGATATGTAATAGATATGTTGTGGACAGTTAGTGAATGTGTTGTGGCTATGGAGTTGATATGTAGTGGACATTTTGTGAATTATGTCGTGGATATATAATATAATGATGTGGATAGGTAGTGGATATGCTGTGGATACGGAGTGGATATGTATTGAATATGTTGTGGATAGGTAATGGATATATTGTGGATATATAATAGATATGTATTGAATATGTTGTGGATAGGTAATGGATGTGTTTAGGATATGCAATAGACATGTATTGAATATGTTGTGGATAGGTAATGGATAAGTTGAGGATATACAATAGACATGTATTGAATATGTTGTGGATAGGTTATGTATAATGTTGTGGATATACAATAGATATGGATTGAATATGTTGTGGCTAGGTAGTGGATATGGAGTGGATATACAATAGATATGGATTGAATATGTTGTGGATAGGTAGTGGATATGTTGTGAATGTGGAGTGGATATGTTGTGAATGTGGAGTGGATATGTTGTGAATGTGGAGTGGATATGGAGTGGATATGTTGTGAATGTGGAGTGGATATGGAGTGGATATATTGTGGATATGTTGTGAATGTGGAGTGGATATGGAGTGGATATGTTGTGAATGTGGAGTGGATATGGAGTGGATATGTTGTGAATATGGAGTGGATATGTTGTGGATATGTTGTGAATGTGGAGTGTATATGGAGTGGATATATTGTGGATATGTTGTGAATGTGGAGCAGATATGGAGTGGATAAGTAGCGGATGATGCTGAATTCCTTACCCCTTTTCATCACAGATTGAGGAGAGAGCATTGGAGGAGCTGCGCTCCCACTATCACGTGGACGACACGGCAGACCAACTCATCATGGTGGAGCGAGCCACCTTGGTTGTGGCCACGCCCCTCTGGAGGCGGAGCAAAGATGGCAGCTGAGGGCTGACTGAATACTCATTAGATGCCCGCTGCATAATTCATGTTTGGCAAAAGAGGGCAAAGGTCAACAACGGTGTGGAAATGACTTTGTAAAGTGCATCACAGTTTTTTATCTTTTGAATCTGCTCATCTTCAAAATAGAAATAAAATTGGATTTGTTGATGTTGTTCACTTGTTTCATGATTATCTCAACCTCAAAATTAAATCATCTGTTTTATTTTAGTTTTTAGTTTTTTATAAACCTCACCAATTAAGAATGAAAACAGTTGAACATTGTTTTCATAAAAAAAAGAAACCCCTTATTTATGAGAAACATAAACTTGGAATTGTTGTTCCAGAGACCAGTCACCTCTGTGCAGAATTCACACATTGATTTTTTTTCGAAATCAGAATAATTTATATCCCATATCACTCCCTAATTTTTGAGCATTGATGCTTTAATAAGTGGCCTTGAATATTTAAAATTTAATTTCTGTCTGAGGTAATTACCTTTTTTTCTGCATATGATGCCGTAAGTGTCAAAATAGAGGTGATTTCTTGCTCATTGTTGCATCAGTAATCATCAAACACTATTGAGGTATTGTGATAGGGATTGGTGGTTTGATTTTAATAAGTAGGACCCATCTCAAAGGCTATCTTTAAAAAAGGTTTTAACTGCGATGGAAACGTTAGTTTTCAATTGGATCTTTTCCGGTTTTGTTTTGCTTTGTAGCAGTAGCAGCATAGTAGGCTTATTACAGAGGAAAGCTAAGCATTTGGAGCATCCATGTTTTCAAAATTTGTTTAACTCTGATCCTTTCACTTACGATGGAACATTGCTATAACGAACATCCCGGGATCCATAAAGATTGTTTGGTATAGCAGTCGTTCGTTATAGCAGTTGCGGCCACATATTTTTTAAAGTGATATACAAAAATGTTGCAATAATGCAAACTGCTTACTGACCAAAATGGAAATCATAAAATTTAGTGGGCCTGACATCTCGATCCTAGCAGGACCTTTCTCAAAGAGAAAGGTCCTGCTAGGATCGAAACGTCAGGCCCACATATTTTTTACACGAAAATCGGGAACCAAAGGGTATGTTCGTAATAGCCGAATGTTCGGTTTGTTGGCATTCGTTATAGCGACGTTCCACTGTATACATTTTCTCTGCTTAGGTACTGCAAGGGGAAAAATGGTGCCGTTGGGAAGAAATATGCTGTAACTGATTCCATGCAATCTGACCCAAGTCCTCTTGCATTTTATTCATAATTTATTCGGGTCATTCTGGATACCAGTTGTCAAGCAGTTTGCCAAAGTTTTGTAAATACAAAGTAATGTCTTAAAGTTAAACATTCCCTCCTTTGTTCATTTGAATACTGTCGGGAGAAAACATTTTAAATGAAGACAGTTTTGAAGATGATTTAGTAATTTTTTTTATGCCAAATGTTCTGTGTGAATCAGGGTGATAAGAGTGGAAGAATCTTGTCCAAAGTATTTGATGTGTGCTTGATTAAAACTGACAGACAATAATTACATTTGCATAAAATTAACCCAATGCTGAGGTGAAGCATTTGAGATTATCTTGGATAATGGTCCATTGAAAATTCTGAATTATTTAAATATGAATTTGAGTTGTAAGCTTGAAAGTGAGAAGGTATAATTATTGTGAATTTGTGAGTTGCTGATTTCATGATCAGTCTAAAGTGTCATCAAGCACCTATTGAGTTCACTTGCAGGAATCAGGCTCCTGGTTTCTCAGAGCATTCCTGCTGGGATTGGAAACTGTGAGCATTCTAAACTTTGGAGGTTTTTGTGTGATTCGCTAAGCAACTGGTTCCAGTCTTTTGGTTTTCAATCTTTTGATCTCGGTAGGAGTATTGTTAAAAGTGATTGCTGAAATTCTTCTGACAAGTCATGAGCCCTTTGAATATAGTATTGCTTACAGACTCTCTGCATTGACGGCATGGTGCTGCCATTTTGAAGGCAAATTGGGGACTGTATGGCGGAAAACTGCACAGTGTGACTCACTTTATTGCCCAATGACTTGACCTCTGACCTCAGACCGAGGTCATTTTATAGAAATTCCAAAAATATATATGAGTTGCATATAATGAGTTTCATTTCATTATTTGTTCATGTTTTGTTATTGGAATCTTCGCCTTTATAATTGCAATGAAAATTGAAATGCAGTACTTGCTTTAAAATAGTAATCAACATAACTAAAATTATCATAACACTTTATATATAAACAAAGCCACGTATGGGCTTTAAGTCCTATAAAGTTTAGTTTAACTTTTAAAGGAAAATAAAATGAAAACATGTATATACAGTATATTAAAATTTAGTATCCCCAAAAGGTGCTAAACTCAAAATGCAATTTGTTGTAACTTTGGACAGTGTTGAAAGTTTTGAAATTACACTCATCCTTCTCAAAATAAAACCCATTGCTTTTTTTGAATTGTATTTTGTTTGATAATTTTTCAATCAATTCCCCCACCCATCCACCCACCCACTGTACCAGGTACGTTATGCCAGAGGTCTTATAGCCTTTAGGGCTCTAGATTTGGTCAAGAAAAAATATTCTTTCAAATTCAAGAGGTCTCGGGTTCAAGTCACAGACCAGTCAAACATTTTCAAATTGTTTAAAACAAATTCTGTTTTCCTTTTCTTTTATTAGAGCTATATTTGGAGTTTCTTCAATTTCCCTTTTCAGAAGTTATTGAATTCACGTCATCTTCAAGGTCCTCAGACGTAAACGGTCCTTGGTGACTCAGAGTTAATCTATATTGCCCCCACAACAAAAGACCCGACGCCAATGCAATCTGAAGGATTAGCGGTTTCAAAAACTTTAAAGTTACTTCTTAGAATCAGAAACGCGGTAGACATGAATTATTCAGTGCATTGGCAAGCATATAACACCGTGGCCGAACCAAAGTTTTAAAAGGGTGCATATTATTCATGTACATTACACATACGTTGATCACGAACATTTAGATAAACGCTGATGTAACTCTTACGCCGGACAGATGTATGAACATTATTAATGAAAATAATTACTTGAGATATAATTTATCAAATAGATTCGTTGTAGCCCAAAGTATTTAAAACACGACCTTGTGAACGTAACAAAATTGAACACCCCTACAAGCGAAATCATCTGTTCCGAGTGGTTCCATACTCTGGCGTAAGTCATTCTGCTGGAGCAAATAGCGTGCGTGCGGTTAGCAGTCGCCAGACTTGGGTCCATGTGTTTACAACTTTGTACGTCAGCTCCACCACCGTCACCTTTATCAGGTAAGAAATGCTAGTTATTGCTGTTCATTTCGAGTAACTGATGAATGAACATCTGGTATTCGTGGGCTTCCTTTCCCTGGGAGTCTTATTCATCGTTGAAAGCTGTGCTTAAACGTCCCTGTCCCTGTAAATTGGAATTATGGTCCGTGACTTTTGCCAGACAAGGAGCTCCGTGGCCAGACGTACATGTACCGCAGACGTGAGCTATTCCTTGTGCCATCCTGCCTGGCCGAGACGCACTGAATTCTTTGTCCAAGGATTATTACTTGCGTTATTGGGAAAGACGTATTTTGTCGACATAAGTCTAGAAAAATCCCACTTGTCACAGACATACAATTACAACATTATATTCGATGCAAAATTATGCCATTTGTGGTGATATTATTAATTTTGGTAACGACGTTCCCGAATGTTTTATTTTGTAAACGTTCAGGCATTGTGTCTACACACTTTTTCAATTTTTGGCATGATTTCAGTTGGAAAGATTTTAGGTTTGGCATAGGGTTTTGACAAATACCTTCACCTTGAAAAAAGAAACGGTATACGAGTGAAAAAACACCTAAATCCGTGATACTACTTTATTAGTCTAATTAGACCACTATTGTTTTGTAGACAATAGCCATTGTCAAACCATGGTGTCAAACCTACATCATACATGTAATGCATGAATTTATGTAATATGTACATACCACCTCCTGTGCAGTAGTACTAGTGGTCAATTCCACCGTTACGAACGTTACATTCATAGCCAACTTCAAACATTTAACAAACAAACAAATAGTAATACTTAGTACAATAGTACTACTTAGTACTTAGTAGTAGTACTACTACTACTAGTACTGACTGTAGTAGTCACTCTGCCTTTGAGAAAGGTCTTGCAAGTGCTATAATCGTAACGTCAGGCCCACTAAATTTTGAAACCCCCGGTAATTGCATTGTGGTAATTTCAGTAAACAGTTTGCAACATTTTTGTATACATGTACAGTGTACATGTTCACATGTACATCACCGAAATAAACACGACGTTCATATTAAAAAAAAAATCCTGGCTCTTTTCCCAGAAATGTCCATTGCTTGTAAATTTGAGGACAAATCAACACAAGCTTTGTGTGGATTTTGTCTCCATGAAGGCATTTGCTGTTTCATTTTCTGTGTATATGAAACAGCGTTGATATGTCAGCCAAAATTTATCACGTCAAGGCTTCAAGTCATCTGTACCAATGCATTTATGATGCATTTACATGTATTGTACATTTCACATTTGTATTTCAATGGAGATACCTTGATGGTCACAAGCCATATTTAATTGTGCATTGTGCGTCTACATGTAGCCTTGGTAGAACCCCGCACACATTTATGGCAGACAAAAAAAATTATGTTTAAGTGAGACGTGATGTGGGGCACCTTTTTTGCCAAACTGCCATCTCAGACAACAAAATATATAGGACCATTGATTTTATGATAAAAAAAACCAGAAAAAGGAAGGAAAATCGGCACATACATGTACATTTATCAGACACGATACTGAAATGATTTCACCAATTATCCAAAGCTGAAAAACATTTACATTTTCAAAATAATCACACTTTTTCATCCTGAGAGCAAAATACACTACACATGTACGTCTATTTTCCCCCTTAGTGTGGTAAATTTTACACACTGTAAGTAGGAAAAATGTTCACACTAAGAAGGAAACATTTTCACACGAGGTCTGATGAGGAACATGTTCACATTTTGTTACAAATTTCAGTGTGAACAAAATTGATGCACAATCTTTAACTTATCATAACTGTGACCTTTTAGACAAAAAGAAATGATGCACATAATACATGTAGTTTCAACTTTCGACTTTTGGGTGTACATGTACCAGTATATACTGTACATTTAGACACAGTAATCATAATTATAGTGGGGTTTGGATCAAGACCTGGACTTGACTACCATAATTATTTTGTATGCCTCTTTATATAAACAATCGCGAACACTTGACAAGTGGAGCTTGTGAAAGCAAAGTGGAAGAAGAACCAGGTTTGAACAGCCCATGCTCCACATCAGCTGTTGAATCAAGGGAAGGGACCATGGCTTCTACCTGTGGTCCTAGGTTTGAACCAGGCATGAGTCGTGCAGGGAGTGGATCACCGCTTAATAACACCTGCAAGTCCCCTGTGCTCCCCTGGAAAAGTACATGCCCTGTCCACGCTGGACTTTCTGACATGGGAACGGTCTACCAAGACTTGTTGAAGACACCAAGTGGCTCTGCAGTGCAATTTACATCATGCGACCTGTCCATGCAAGAAATGCCATTGGCAATCAAACAAATGACCCAATAGTAATACCCAATAGTAATATCAGGCATTCAGGCTTACATGTAAACCAAGCTACATGTACATGTTGGCGTTATTTGCCCAACTCGTGTGTCCACTGTCTACTCTGGATTTAATCTACTCATCGTGGCGAAAGATACCGGGGTTGTCATTCCTGACCCGTATCTGGTCAGGAAAAGTTCAGATTTAGGAAAAATTCCTTCAGAGGTTAATGTCCTACTTATACATGAAGTGTGTCTGCTCAGGGATTGATTTCACAAAGCCTTATTTTTTATGATACATCTTAAGCCCTGTCCGCATTGGACTTATTTTGGTAACTCTTACGGAGACTCTTGTCAGTTTTACTAAATTAAGTCCAATGCGGACGGCCGGAAGACTTCCCAAATTGTCAAGTGTCGGACGTCGATTGTAAGTTTTACCCTCCGCAGCGGTACTGTATGTCTTACAGAGCCAACTGGGTAGCAGAAGAGTTACGTTGTTAGTTTTACGTCGCTGAAAAGTCCAGTGCGGACGGGTATTGTCAGGTAAAACTTACAATTAGCTAGATGTCATCAACATCCATTGTCGGGTTAAAAGGTCAACAATAGGGCAAAAAGTTCAGTGCTGGGCTGTAGTGTACAGGACTTGCTTGACATTCCTTCAACATACATGTACATGTAGGCCCAGTATCTGAGGATACCAGCTGTGATTTCTCCATGTTTTTTTTGTCCAAAGCAATAGAGGTTACGGTTATGTAAAAATAGCAAAGAAAATACTATTGGACTGGAAAGTGGAAACTGAACCCAAAGACCTCTGGTTTAATCTACATAGATCCTGAATCTACATAGATCCTGTTAACATGACCGGTACAGGCACTCAAGGTTTTTCATAGCCAGAGGAAGGCTGTTTTACAATTCCACTGTATTATGTATCTGCAGATTAACAAGTATTGCAGATTAACAACACCCCTTTCTCCATTTTGGGAAACCGAAGTGTCAAAAATCATTTACCTAGCGGGTCTGAATCCCGTAGTTTCATTCAGTACAGTGCACTCAGAAGCACTTGGCCTACACAGTGCACACAGCAGTGTTCTACCAAGTGCCCATGAGAAATGAACTCTCCACAAATCTATCTTGGTGGATCGGATGAAATTTGAACCACTGATTCCTTGTTTTCCAGTTCAGACAGCTAAGTTTCAGTATACGTACATGTACATGTAGCCTTACACACAGTATTGTACAGTGTACTGTACATAAATAGAGTACTCTACATGATGTTGTAATTGTAGCTCTGCTGTAATATACTGTAGTCTGTACAATGAATGACAGGTACAGTAACAGTATACAGGTACATCTTTTACACGTATTGTATACATGTACTGTACATGTACATGCACATGTAGAACTGCATGCATAGAAAGCTGCCATAATGTCTGTCACTTACATGTACCGGTATTTGTTCTGTTGTGCTTCCAATGAGTTACTTCAAATGTTATTCCTAATTCCCACAGGCCTCGATGTTCAAGGTCTCCTGAAAAAAAATTGCAGCTTCCAGTTTGTCCTTGTTTACTGTCAAAATATGTTTCTGAATACCGGGTAATACGGTAAATAATGTATGTGACAGCGAGTGTGCTTCAAGGGTAATTTGTAGCGCTGGTGTGGTGGTGTTAGGAAAATAAAGTGCCATTATTGAAACCTTTGTTATTTCTGACACAAGCTGGCTGACAGAAAGGGATGCATTAACAGTGACTGCCAACAACAGACTGTAATTGTAATGACTGCTAATGGTATACTGTACATGGACAGCTACAGTACGGTCGGGATGCTGTGAGATTGAATGTTTTTGGCCTACATGTATACTGTACATGTGTACATGACTACATGTACCTTAGCCCAGCCCCTGCTGCATTCACAAGGCCTTAATATACATTCACCTATGTACCGATGGCTGTTTTGTAGTCTCTTCTGAGTACTGGGGCCTTTTCCCCACCTCCCCAGGGGAGCAATTACAGTCAAGTGCCTTGCTTACATGTAAGGACACAAGGTGACATGATTTCCATCCCCTTCCTGACTTGATTTTATAGACTTTCAAGTTCAAGTGCAACCTGCATGTGTTACTAGTACTACAAGTCAACTACCGGTACATACACTGTACATGTACATGTCCATTGTAACTGTAAGTACACTGTACATTGTATGTATACGTACATGAACAGTACATCTACTGAATTTAGTTGAAGAATGCATGGTCTTACGCTTGCAACTGTAGATCAGATCACAGTCAGTGAGTCAGGTACCAGTGATGGTCACACTCACCATATATGTACAGCATGTGTCCCTTTTGCCTGGTAACCTTTTCTTCTGACAAATGTTTCTGTACACGTTGTACAAATTATTCATACACATTTGTTTGTGGATGTTTGTTCTTGTACATGTACATGTATGTCGCAGACATTATTCGTATTCTTAATTCATCTATCATTGTAACATGTGTATCAATCAATCATTTCATTTTTGCTGTGCATAAGATACATGTAAGAAGGATTCAAGGGTTTAGGACTTTAGGGTCATTTTGATAATTTGCCAGGCCATGCATCGTGTACAGTTAGACAAATTTGAAGTGTGGGTTGTTAGTAAGCCCATAAGATACAGTAATCAGTAAACATGCATGTATGGCCGTGACAAATGTACATGTACAAACTGTAGATGCCATCTAATGGATGCCATTTTAGCCCATTTCTTACATTGCCCCACATATTTTCATTGAACCCTCTCCAATTTTTCCCCATTTTGTAGGTCTATCCATTATCCAATTACCCTATGCCCATGTGCATGTATAATTTCTGTATTTTTGCAATATTATGCAAAGTTGCTGCACATACATGTACATGTACATGTATGTACAGTACATGTACATTTACATTAGCTCTTCAGATTTCATGTGTATGATGTGTACATGTTCGGTTTAGTGTAAAAAAAAACCTACTGTACATGTAAGTTACAAAAATAAATTATAAATATAATATGTAAAACTGTATACACAGTACAGTTCATGTTCGTTTATGTACATGTATACAATAACCAGTACGATACATGTACATGTACGCTGCCTTTATAAATCATTACAAAAACTTGTACTGTACATTGTAGATGTGTACAAAATTGGCAGTTAATACACAATTTTGAGATCCCAAAATATATCAATCACATACCAGTACGTATACATGTATCCATGGTTATTGTTATATTTTCTATAATAAATTGTCTGATGTCCATATTTATGTAAAGTATACGATAGTACATGTATAATTTTCTTTCATGTATAATTTTTGAAAAGTTACAACTAAAATACACGTATAGACCAGGTTCAAGTGTGCTTGTGTTGTATCAAAAACATTGAATATGAGAACAGGATTTCCTGAAAAGGGTTTGAATATCATCTTTGAAGCTGGAATTGACAAGGGCATTGTCAATATTTGAATGTTAATTTTACAAACTGTTCATTTTGGAGCATGCATGGCTCAGTCTCATTAGCAGTGCAGTATGGTGTGAAATTGCCGGCTAGTATCTCTCCCCTTCATCAACCCTGGCCAGTCGTGTCTTCATCCTCCGACAGATAGCAGTGTCATATGAGGGATAGGCTACATGTACTAGTAACATGTAAGAGTTCCTTTCCCTAACATCCCCCGCCTCATCTTATTGTGCTGGATTGACTTGCTGGGCTCTCTCCCTACCTCTATATCTCTCCCTCTCTCTGTCTCTCTCCCTCTCTCTGTCTCTCTCCCTCTCTCCCTCCCCCTCTCTTCCTCTCTCCCTTTCTTCCTCTGTCCCTCTGTCCCTCCCACCCTCTCCCCCTCTCTTTCTCCCTCACTCTCCTTCTCCCTCCCTCTCCCTCTCTCCCTCCCTCTCCCTCTCTCCCTCCCCTACTCTCGCCTTCCCTCCCTCTCACCCTCTCTCCTTCTTCCTCCCTTCCTCCCCTCTCTCCCCCTCTCTCCCTCTCTCCCTCTCTCCCCCTCTCCCCCTCTCCCTCTCTCCCTCCCTCTCTCTCCCCCTTCCCACTCCCCCTCGCGCCTTCCCTCTTGTCCTCTCAACCCTTCTTCCTCTCTCCCTCTCTGTCTCTCCCCTTCTCACCCCCTCTCGCCTTCCCTCTCTCCCTCTCTCTCCCTCCCTCCCTCTCTCCTTCTCCCTTCCTCCCTTCCTCTCTTCCTCTCTCCCTCTCTCCCTCTCTCCTGCTTACTCCCTTCCTCCCTTTCTCTCCCCCTTCTCACTCCCCCCTCTCGCATTCCCTCCCTCCCTCTCTCCCCCTCCCGCTCTCCCTCTCCACCGCTCCCCTCTCTCTCTCTCTGTCTCTCTCCCTCTCTCTCTCCCTCTCCTTCTCTCCCTCTCCCTCTCTCTCTCCCCACTCTCCCTCTCTCCCTCTCTCCCCCTCTCCCTCTCTCCCTCTCTCCCTCTCTCCCTCTCTCCCTCTCCCTCTCCTCCCATTCTTTTCCCCTCTCCCTATAACTATTTCCTCTTCCTATTTCCATTCCCTCTCTGTATCCCACTTTCTCCTCAACCCCCCTCTCTTCTCATCCTCCCCTCGCTCCCCTAAGATCCTCGCTCGATAATTTCAAATGATCAAATATTGACAAGGCCGGTGTATCTGTGTGCTTATACTTGTTCTTCATGCCCACTCTACGGCCGGTAAAATTAGCCAAAAAGAAGCATCTAGACCGGGTAGACTGCACTGCACACAGGTTTTATTACGTATTTACACTTACAGTAATTGTGTGTGGGGGGATTCAGGTCAGCCAGTGAGCCAGGTGAAAAGTACTTTTAAGTACATACATGTGTACATGTACATGTACACGTATGTATGTGAACATGTAGAAGCATACGGTACTGGTACATACCCAGCAAATGTAAATTTTGAAATATCTACCGGTACATGTAATAGGATTTGATAAAAAATAATCTAGCACAATTTGAAAAGGCTATTCACGCACGTAAATCATAACCTATACTACAGTAGTACAGTATTCTGTATACATGTACGTGTACATATTATTGTACATTAATTAATATAATGTACCGGTACAGTTGGTGTACATGTACAATGTACATTGTGTATATGAATTTCATGAACTTTAACTTTTGCATTTACGGTAGTAGTACAGTGTACATGTAGTACACATGTACATGTATGTACGTGTACATGTACATGTAGGCCTATGCTGCTATTTGTTTCTGCTACATGTACTTCTAATGTTAACAAACAGAAAACTGTGATTTTCAATGACGAAACTGAATTTACATTCCTTAAAACTTAGCTATTCCATTACCAAATTGCTTTTACCGTTGTTTCCTGTGAAGCGTATCGAGACCTTGGTGCGATGCGCTGAAATTTATTATTACATGTACTGTACAGTAGGTAACGAAAGTACATGTATTTGGGCCTGCGCATGGGTCTGAATAATGTATTTAAAGCAGCATAAATGATAATGAACTTATTCATGATTTACTAAGTTCGTTCTTCAGTACATTTCTTATCAATTTGGCAACTACATGTATTTAAAAGGTCAGACCTTTGGTACACATTATAGGAATCTGCAAAATCTAGCATGTATTCATAATCATACATTTTAAACATTCTTTGGACAAGTTTTACCTGTCACCCCGTGTCAGGATTTTACTGACTTGCACTGTATCTTTGTGTACGTACAGTACACCTCAGGCGTAGACACTGTACAGTGTACTGTACATTGTACATGTAGGAGAAATCAGTGCTGTGTGTAATTGTGTCCAATTGTTGTTACATACATGTACATGTACATACATGTACATACATTTGTGTACAATGTACAATTTGTATGTACTTGTGCGTGTATATTGTACTGTACAATGTACATCCAGTTGGGACTGACTCATTCCAGTCTAATCCAGCCTTACTGTACATTGGCAGAGAAGGCTAGTCACCATGGAAATCATCAATTACCACCCACAGAACCAATAGAAATTCTATTCTTTTTTATCCCAACCTCCCTCACCCCCATACAGTACATGTACATGTACACGTACACGTACAGTGTACATGTACATGTACATAACATGTACTGTACATACTGTACCTACAGTATCTACCCAACCCTTGAAGGGAACTTCAGCCCCAAAATGGCTTTTTGTTCCCTCTAGGGTTAAGCTGTTTTGTGCCTGACCTCTGTTCACCCCAACCTTTTGAAGTAATTCCATTTGACAGGACAATGCATAGTATGAAATGCTTTAGAACAGTTGGCTTTGCATGGACTGAGTGCTGTATACATTGTACATGCACCACTGTGGATCTCTGCAGGATATAACTGGTTCATTACTTCAGTAGGATTGTTATTTTGTCTAAGAGTCCTTCGCTGACTTTCTTTGGAGTAATACACATACATGTACGATTGTACATACAGTATACAGCACGAGTGTACATGTAAATGTATGTAACATTGTAGTAACATGCACATTATATTGTATTACTGTATGCCGATGTTAGTAAATTTAATTTCAGTATACTGTACCCCTTGCAGTTGCACCCATGTACATTATGTGTAGTTTGTTTACATGTATACATGTATGATGAACAGTAAAATGGTGTTCAACTTCAAAGGAAAAGATACAACTGTACTGTACACACATGTACATGTATGTTCATGTACAGGTATGTGTTTCAGAAGAGCCAGTAACTCACTTGATGATGGGCAGAGGCAGAGCACACTCACTGTCTGAAACATTGGGTTATTGGTTTTTCTCAGAAACTCATGTGATAAAGTCAGGGCAGGCAATCTACAGTACATGCAAACCTTTTCACTTTAGAATTTGTCAACCCAATCTGTGCATGATTCTTCTAACCAAGAGTTAAATACTCGTGTACACTGTATGCACATACATGTACTTCAAAGGAAGCTTCTTTGTTGAAGAAGTTATCCATCATAGTGATAATCAAGGAATGGTTTAAATATCAATCATTGTCTCTCAATGTGGGGATGATGTACTTCACTCCAGTATTTAGTACTGTACAGGCAGTATCCCATCTACCGGTATGCGCAATGCTGATGTGATTGTGAAAGGAAGACCCACTCCCTGAATTAGATTCAGTGTCAGCGATGAAATTCAGTGCTGCCGGATTCAATTTGGCGTGATAGATGAGATTCAGTGTCATGGTGTGGATTGGCGTGCGCCGTCTAATAGCGCCAGCGCCACTGCCATCTGCAGCCCGCACTGAATGCCATAAAGTGAACATCCTCACTGCACCCCAGATCATTGGTCATCTGTATGCAAATGCCCACACACACGTATACATATTAATGACTTATTCCCTATCGGTGCATTAATAAGTCAAACTGAAATCCATCATCTCTTTTACATTTTTTATTCCATTTCTTGTTCCTCATTGCCACAAGTCCCCAATTGACTAGCTTGACATTCACCGAATATAAATATGTGGACATTTTTGTATACACAGCACTTGGGATGTTTACTGAAAGTCTCATTAATCTTCTATTTGTATCGGTTGCAGTGAGATGACGGAGACTGTTTGTCTTCTTGGTTGGAAGTCCCCTGCCTAAAAGCAGAGCAATAGAATCTTGCATGCAGGGTTTGACCTTAACTATTGTTTCAACTGGCCAGCTGGTCCACCAGACTGTAATTCTGACTGTCAGGAATGACAATTGTTCAACTTAGCAGACCAGTAGACAATTTCATAGAGCTGCTTAAGCACCAACATTTGCTTGATCATTAAAGGTCTTGCTGAAAAACAAATCAGGTTGCCAGCCAAAGTCTCTGTTGTGTTTTATGCTAAGCACCCATGATTGGAATTACAAGTTTAGGGTAGCAAGCATCAAATGAAATATGGCTGACAATCATGAAGGACAAATTGCTAAGCAGGTTTTGTTGCTTTTAAATGCAGCTCTATAAAATTGGGCCCTGTACAGTGTACATGTATGTTTGCAGAGGGCTGCTTGTCATTCTGACTTTGGACAAATTGCAGAAGTTTCCCCCATCATCGTTCTGTGGTTAGTTCTTCTCAGTGTTGTTTTTCTGGTCTACATTGCTTCCTTGAGCACTTGCAGGCAAGACCATGATTGGAGGAAGATACACGTACCGGTAGAAGATTGCCTATACATGTAGTTTGCTTTCCCAACTGGCTGACTGGCACGAGACAATTGTAAAATTGAGGACCCTGCATGGACATAAATGTCCATGTGCAACATCAGCAACTGTAAATGTTCAGTGTCATCTACATGTACATGTACATGTACTTGTAAGGATTATGTTCACTGTTGAAAGTATTAACACAAAGTTTCCTCTGCAGCAGTCCAAACTGTAGCAAGCTGGACTGAATAGTTTTCTTAGGGTTTTTAAAGGTACATGTACAATTGTACACGTAGTGCTAGTTTTAATGGTGAACTTTGGGTTTTCTCAAGGTGTGCACCTCGCTATTATAAATGTACATTTTGTACATGTACCGGTACACTGTACATATACATGTATGAATGTCACATGGTGTTATCTTAAGTTGGGGCTAAGCACACAACAAGTGCAGCTTGGGGGATGCTTTCTAAGCCCTAGAGCCATATCTTTTAACATTGATTGGAAAATGGAACCTGCTCCATATTGTGCAAACTCATGACCTTGGTGCTCCAACTTGTTAAGATGCCTGTACCAGACTTGTGTAGGAATTTACACATTCAAATCCCATCCAAGCATCTTGTTCAGTGGGTTTCCCCAGCAGGCAATACAGTAAGTGCACGTGCTGAGTAGGCATCACTAACAGTGTGCCAGAAGGTGGGAAAAACTTTGCTTTCATCAGTTACTGTGAGAATGCCCTCGAGAGTATACAGTACATGTAAGGTTTGTGATGTGAAATGCATTGATCGCAAGGCTGTTTCCGGATACATCGTCTATGGCTGGAAATACCAACATGTAGACCCGAAGGGAATTATTGCCTGTAGCCACTGGCAACAATGGCAAGCAGCTTCCAGAGACCATTGTGTAAAATGAAGCCATAGCCAGTGATTTATGGGTTATGACATGGCCTTACAGTTAAAGTGTACGGGTAGTCTACTGAAACCATGTCTGGCACCAAGAATTACTGTGCCATACATGTACATAGCCATAGTGTAGTCCTGTTAAAAGGTGCAGTGCATAAAGTCTCATCCTGACAACACAGGTACATGTACCGGTACATGTAGTACACATACATGTACTACATGTAAATGTACAGTACCAGGGGGGGGGGGGTGCCATTTCTTATTGGTACATGTGCATAATTGTTACATGTGTGTGTACATGTACATCATGTATACTATATGTATGCACATATACATTGTACAAAGTGCTGCGATTACATGTACATGTACCAGGTACATTATGCGCCCCCAAGTTTGTTCTCAGTCAGTTGAGGATACCCCTTCCCCTTGCTGCTTCCCCAGCCCAATTTATAAGTGAATGAGGTGCACTGTACTGTGCATTTAAATGTACATGTGTGATATAAGTGCGTTGCCCAATTGTGTAAATAGTGTATGACACATGTATCATAGATAGGGCTATCTCACCCGCACATAATCCATAATCCTACATATACTTGCACTTGGCTTTGGTATCCATAGACCCTCTCCAGTCAAACTGAACATGAAATATCTTAGAGAGAGGGATTTGAGCTTTTCTTTAAGGCCAAGGCCTAAATTCTAATGATGGTAATGAATGAATGAAGGATGAACTTAGAAACTGGCAGAAGAGCTGGGGTTATTTACATGTTGGCCGTCCATTCAGGACTGGTGAAATGACGCGATTCCTTATGTGCACGTGCCTTGTTGAGCAATTGTGACCCTGTGCTCAGTCGTGATAGGGGGCTTTGTCAGGATTGGAACAAATTCCTCCTTGGCTTTTATCCCATCATAGTTACGCACCACGAACGACGTCTGGTTGTCTGATTCACGGAATGGCCCCCGGAGGCCAGAACAGTTCTGGCCATTGTGCCGTAGAATATCGATGCGTTGGGAGTATCGATAATTGCCTTGGATGGATTGCGACGATGCAAAACGGTGCTCCACTCAGCCGCCTGCCCACTGCCTCGCGACGGATCGCCTCCACTGGAGCGTGTCTATTTGGTCTTACGCTTCATCATAAATTTCACACCTAGTTGGCTGACGCAAAGGCCGATGATGCATCTCTCACATTCCCCCACCCCCTTGCTCCCTCCCATCTCAGATCATTTGCCTGAGCCCCCCACCCCCCTCCCCACCAAGGTTTTGACTCATTAGCTTAGTGTGCTGTGCGAAATTACAATGATGATGCCGCTCCTGTGTCCGTGAGGAGGAATAGAAAGAAAAAAAACAACCAACAGAGTTTGCTAGTGTGAGCACTGAGGGGTTATCATGGCGGTGTCTGAGAAGACATCGTGTAGGAGGAGTGGTGCAGTTGATCACGGACAGCGGTGCGTGACGAACATGAATATCAATGGGAACCTTGTGCAGCGACTCATATGTATGCATACACGTGCACTGTTGATGGACATTTGAAGAGCTGGAACTCACTTGGGGGAGCATAGATGTGTCGTAAGGCATACATCATCGTGGCCGTGTGTTGAAACTTTGATATTGCATCCACCATATGATGGTTTGATACACAGATCCTTCTTATCTTGTTTTGCAGTTGCCCCTTGGAGGTGTCAGGAGATCACACCGGAGGAGCCTAAACCTCTCCTCTCCCCTCCCCTACCCCGTAAAAGTTGGGCTTCAAGCTGGTAATCGCTCCACCTTGAGCTGGCTGGACCCGGTGGAGTGCTGATCTTTGGCAGAGCAAAGGCCTAGACAGTTAAAGATGGCTGTGCCTGTCCACCTTACGGCGCTCCTTCTTATAGGGGTGTCTTTGGGCATGGCCCAGGACCCACCTTGCACCCTTCCCTTCCAGACG
Organism: Luidia sarsii; assembly: GCA_949987565.1. Lineage (NCBI taxonomy): Eukaryota > Metazoa > Echinodermata > Asteroidea > Paxillosida > Luidiidae > Luidia > Luidia sarsii. The sequence goes on along the minus strand of OX465114.1, from coordinate 18,737,751 downwards.
ACGCCCGGCTGCACCTGTGCATCAACCAACATCACCTGCAGTCGGTCATTGGCCTGGGATAAGGTGCCCGAGGCCACCACCTCACTGACGATAACCGGCGCTGAGATGCGGACCTTAAACAACAAGAACCAGCCGACCAAGGCCCTGCCCAGCCTGAGAACTCTGAACCTCGCCGGCAACGGCATCGACCAGGTCAGCCGGGCCTGGTTTGCCCATACCTGGTTCCCCGCTCTGGAGGTGCTGGTCTTGGACAGGAACCGCCTGACGCTGCGGGACCCGCGACTGTTTACCCGCACCGCCCCCACGCTGCGCATGCTGAGCCTGGACGGCGGGCTGGACGCCAACCAGACCCTGGTGGTGGAGAACCTGAAGAGCGCCCTCAACCAGACACACCTGCCAGGCCTGGAGACACTGCGACTGGACAACAATCCCATCGGCATCCTCTTCCCCTTCTCCCAGCTGGCTAAGACGGTCAGCTTCCCCAGTCTCCGCCTGCTCTCCCTCCATAACATCAGCCTAATCAGCTTCCTTAAAGGAACTTTCCCAGTAAGTCATACATGTATCTTCTTTAAAGAAAAACTTCATGTAGGCAAACAATACTAGCCAAAACCACTTATCTCATAATCAATGTTGTCAAATCATGTATTAACCCGATGAGGTTTTTTTTGGAGGGTGGGGGCTGCATTATTTTATTCCAAAACAGCTTTATGAATTTGGATTAGAATATGGTCTGCAGCCACAAATGTGAAACTTGATATTGTTAATAATACAAAGAATTTATTATTTCAATATTAATTGTTTATTCTTTAAATATACTTTGAACATATAATATTTACAGGTCATAATATTTTCATTCTAGTGGGATCTTTCTCCTTTCTCAAAGGTCGTGCTAGGATGAAAATGTCAGACTCTTCGTTATTCAGGCATAATATCATTATCATCAGATTTGAAGCTTTTATAAGATTTGAAGTCTCCTGGCGACGGGCAGAGTACACACAGGCTGCCCAAAACTTGGCGTTACTTGTTCTTTTCAGAGCCACACTCTGGTTTCAATAGAGTTGTATTACATACACATGTAATGTCACCGCAAACCTTCAGCTTCATCATTTTTATCAGTCGACTGCGATTTCTCCCATCAGACCCTGTCTGCATCAATATCATTCCCATTGAGAATTTCTCTGATACTCTGACTTGGATAAAATTTGAGGGTTTGCAACTTTGCATGGCGGAATCACTACATGTATGTGAACAGTTTGTGGTGACACCGTGTACGTCATCTCTTTTGAGAATGAGCATGGCTCTGTCCCAGTGTATGCTATAAAATGATTTGTTCTGAACTTAGAATATCCGAACCCTTCCCACCTCCCTAATGAAATGACGATCCGCCCCCCTTTCAGAAAAGGGTCTTCCCCAGACTGGAACACCTGGACCTGAGCAGCAACCAGATCAGCAGCCTAAACCAGGGCTTGGACGATCTCCGCAACCTGACCGGGACGACGGTGGACTTTGCCGGCAACCCATTCTACTGCAACTGCCGGCTGGCCCACTTCCAGGCCTGGCTGAATCAGACCTCCCAAGTGCCGGACAAAGGTGCCCTGGTCTGCCAGGATGCCGTGGATAAGGCCAGCGTGGGCCAGCCCCTCCTGGAGGTTCACCTCCTGTGCGAGGACAGCATCGACGAGATCAACGTGGACGACGAGATGAGGCCGTCCTACATCATTCTGAGCGTTATCCTGGCCATGGTGGGACTGCTGGCGCTGGCCGTGCTCTACATGCGGCGCAACGACATCAAGGACTACTGCACGGAGCTGTACACCAACACCAAGGAGGCCTTCAACAGCCGGCAGGGCTACGACGACATCAACAGGGTGCGCCGCGACACGCCCGAGATGGTGCCCACGGAGGTGTGATGGAGGTAAACTGAGCACCTGCAGTTGGTGACCCATGTTTTGCATATCCTTTGAGCCCTGAGGCTGGTGCCTCACCCCAACCCAAACATTGCATTCACCACACGACCTGACAAAGAAAAGTGGAACTGACTGGGAAGATTATAACAAAGAAAGTCAAGTCTTGTCCAGTCATAGAAAAAAATGAATGGACCAGGACTTGAAACCAAGACCACCAGCACCCAACCATGGCCACATGTACGTCGACAGTGAAATGGATTGTGGTCTAGTCTTATCATTCAAGACTAGAGAATGATTCAAAGGTTGAGCTCATTGGCACATGTACATGTAGCTGTTGGGCAAAACATGAAGAGTGTAAAACAAAATTAGTCACACAACTGGCTTGCTGACTTAAAGGACTTGATTCAAATCTCAAAAACAATTAGAGGGCCTGGCGTTTCAATCCAGGCAGAACCAATTTGGTAGTAGACTACAGTACAACCATATGACCTATCTGCAAACTGCATACTACGTATGTGACCACCCATCCAACACTCTAATTTACCCACCCAACCTACATGGAATTGTGTACACTGATCACGAGATATTCCCTCTCTGATTTGAATACACGTCCACACGCGTCACCCCTCCCATAGCAACAACTACTGTTCGTGTACATTCCCATCCGATTGCTTTTTTCCCCCATATTGTCCAACCTGTTAAATCACAGGTTGTCAGTAGGCCTGCAAATTTGTCTAACCAGAGACTGTTCGATCGCTTTTTAGTTCACATCTCAATTTTTATTTACGCTGCGATGCGGGTCGAGCCATTTTGATGCCATTTACTGCAATCGCAACCTCCTTCATCCGTGAGTCATGCGGTAGAGTTCGCCTGTGCTTTTTCACGTTTTGGGGGGGTGTGTTTTTTCTCGGCCGTAGTCGGTCAAAGTGAAAGTCCCCATAGTGGTTGAACACAGGGGACGCCAATGCTGCTGTGTCATGAGAGGACACATAGCCACCCGCATTGTACCCGTCCTCATTTTGTAGGGGCTGCGACACTGATAGCACTTGCGGCACACAATAGAACACCTACTTTGTGCGTGTGCAGTGCCCGAGTTCAGTTGCACTCTTCTTTTTTTTCTCCTCTTTTTTTTTTTTTTTTTTTTTACAAATGACTGACTTCTTCCACACTTGCATCTCATCTGCCCGTCAGCATTTTTTTCACGAGCAACTGTGAATGCAATTTGCGGCCCAATTGCCACCCTGAATCACTCATCTCTTTTCGTGCCAAGATCCGCCCGAATTTAATCAATTGTGCTTGTCATTTGGATGTATTCGGCGTTCAAAGCTTGCCTCCTGTCAGAAATAATGACATGACCATACAAATGACACAAGATGGAAGAAAAAAAATGTGGACTAACAGTTTAGCAAACACAATATCTCCCAATCAGATCTGTCATCTACTTCCCTTCCCCTCAAATTGAAGTACAAAATTGTACAATTACAAATAACCTTACTCTTCTGGGAAGGTTCTCATTTCTCAGAAAATGAAGAGGGCCTGACATTCCGATCCCAGCAGGACCTTTTTCAAAGGGAATTACTGCTGCATCTGCTATTGTACAATGTACACTGTACAGAAACAGTTTGTAGTTGCTCTTATGGATTCACTCTGTTGTTTTTCGTTAATATTTCCTTGCAATTCATATGGTCTCTTCAAAAATTGCTAAACTTCTCCTAGTCCTAGTCTGTTTCCACTGAGATAGATCTGTCTTTCGCTACATGCACTTGTACTTTGCCCAAGTTTTAGCTAAGAGTGCCTGTAGGCTGACATGCAAAGCACATGTACACACAAATAAATGTTCTTAATTTCTGAAGCCCTTATTGACCCAGAATCCCACAATCATCTGCCACTCCTCTCTGTTGCCCTTTCCAGTGGCGGCATGGTCTGTGCACAGCTCCCCTAATGAAACCCCCATTTCTCTTTTGATGTCTCTTCACCAAGCCGCTGCCCTTTGCAGGGTGGTGGGGAACAGAACAAAATTGCGAGTGGCCTTTGACAGGATAGCTGCTCGCACATCTGCGGCCCCAGATACTGAGCGCATGAATAATTGAGGGGGAATATCTTGTTTATTGGCTGTGGAAGAGAAGTAATCCAAAGTCTATTCACTTTTAGTTTAAAGGGATAACACAACATTGGTCGAGGTCAAAGAATAGCATGTATGTACGTTGTCTGATTCAACATTTGCATGAAATAGCACACCTGCGAAAATTTCAGCTCAATCCGTCAACTGTATAATAGTGAAAGCCGCTTCATTTGCTTTGCGAAAATGCAGCACAGGTACATGTACAGTATATGTTCATATTTCTGTCTTTTTTTCCAGAAATTCAGATACATGTTATTGTACAATGGTACTACATGTACATTGTACATGTATGTAGTACTGTAGTCTGTATGTACCGTACGTGTACATGTACAGGTACATGTACAGGTACATGTACATGTATATGGTACAGGTAGCAAGCCAAGAATAGTTAACTGTGACACAAACCAATAATCTTTCTCTGTACACTGTACCTCCGTGTTGAAGTGAGAAACACCTCACTTCTGCCCAGAATCACAGCACGTCAAAGCAGAGTTAATTTGTACAGGTTATGCCACCGACAAACTATCGTTGACTGTTCAAATTTGTTTCTGCCAATTCCTTGCACGAAGCACCTGGAGTCATTAATTGCAAGATGTTATGGCTGAGCAGGGCTCAGTGCGTGATCCTTCCAAGGAATTTGTGGGGTGTGGGCGATTTTCCATGACTGAGTGTGCTCAGTGAGTGGGTTTTGAGCGTGATGAGGCGGCCAGGTCAGTTAGTCAGTATCGCTCATCTGCATAATCTGTCTAGTTAAGTCTGAGTGGGGTAGAGTGGAGACTGGTTGCCACACACGAATGGTGGTAGATCAATTCATGCACTAATCTATCTGTAATTAAAGTTGTCAAGGCTTAAGTCATGTAAGTGAAGGCTCATGGTACACATATTCAGAGAAAGTTTAATTGGGGTGTCCCTCATGGAGTAGTATTTTATGAGTTTCAATCATCAAATCCATTGGTTTTTATCATTTTGGGGGCAGACATTCTGATTCTCAAGGCTCCTCTTAGTCCTCTGCCTCCTACTGCCTTTGAGATTTTTTTGAATGTTTTTTGAAACGAGGGAGATTTGGAAATATTGGGGTTCCAGGACCCAGTGGGGAAGCTACCCCACCAGTGCTAGAGTACACTCACTGACCCCCATACATGTATGTGTAATGTGTGGATTATTTCGGGTACATTTGTTTTCATAGAAAATTGGTTATAGGGAAGAATTGGAAATATTGGTCTCTGAAGTCATTCAGCTGTTTGCAAGCATTTTGCATCACTGTACATGTAAATCTTTGCTTTTTCCAGAAATGCTGTTGAATGAACTCCCACGCCAACCAGTTTCTAGAGAGCTGCTTGCTATGACTCTAATCAGCACCCAATTCTAATACTGTTGCACGGAAGTTAACCAGCACATTCTGCCTGGACACCCCCCCCCCCCTGTCTCTGAACACAAAGCGAGGCTGGGACAAGGTGTACGCATTTCCTGGTGCAGGGTCCCAAACAGGTGGTTCTTCTGACTATACGGAGAAATGTCAAATCTGGCCTCCTCGTCATTACAATCGTATCCCTCTGCAGTGATGTCTTTTTTGAATGCCTCATAAACAGGATGGAGATTTTCATTTAACATTCCACATTTCACTGCACGACGAGATGGATGAGCATACCTGCACCAATTTGACAACCCTCTTCCCAATGTGGGCCGGCATGACTGAAACATGCCTGTAGGTACATGTATGTGTATGCCTCGTGTACACGTACATGTAATAAACCAGAGACGGAAATGTGAGTCATGTCCAAATTTATTGGCTACGGCTGGGGGTAACACGCAAGTGCATGTAAGTAATCGGCTGTGGCTTCTAGCTGGGAGGGTTCAAAGACTTGTGTGCAATTTGAAGCCATCCATGTAAGTACATGGAGCAACTCAATATGAATAGAGGCTGTGTTTTGTGAGACATAATGAAGGAATCAAATGTATTGTATTTAAAATTCATAGTTATTTCCCCCTAAACATACATGTACGGTACAATTTTGAGCTCTTTCTTTTGCCTGACATTGAGATCATAGCAGTGCTGTTTACAAAGCCATTCGGATAAATTCTCTTGGATCAAGCGTCCAGCCTTTAATTTTTTTAAGACTTTTTTATTCCAGTTGTTCCAGTTGTTAATTTTTATTTTAGACCACACATGTATGTCCACATATCCAAATTTGGCCCAGGTACATGTACATGTACAGTAGCCTCTTACCTTTGAAAGAATGTACTGTACGTCGAGTCTGTTTCTGTATTGCTCACCTGTGGTGGAGCAAAGGAAGACACTACTCCTTGTATTATGAATTTAATTTTGAATATAATTTTTTTTTAATTTATAATAATTTACTTCAATATCATTAAAGCACATGACAAAAGTGTCTATTTCTTTGACGAGAAACATTGACTGGGTTTTTAACTTTATCCAGCATCATTTTATGACTCACATATTGGCTTTGGACATTAGTGGAAGATAGAAATATTTGCATGGTGGGTTCCGTTGTGAGTGAGTGTGGCGCAGTCTCAGGCAGTGTGTAGAGCCAAACGCAAGAAATCATGATTCCAATTCCGTACAACCCAAGGCAGTCTTGGGCTGTGCCCGACACTTTGCCTGAAAGGCTGAGCAGTAAAGCAAAGCGCAGATGCTTCAGGGGAGAGGAGAGGGAGGAGAGGGGGTGAGGGCTGCCTGACAGACAGATCCATTTCCTGCTCAATTTATACCCAGGTTCACTTCTCCCGGGACCCTTAATCTAATCTCTGAGGTGCAACATCCCTGGGAGGATCTGAACTGCCTCGGGTTTTCTAGATGATTTTTGTTGTTGGCTCGCTCTTCTCTTTTTTCTTTGTGTCCACATTAACACCTGCCTTTGAAACAATCGGACTTGCAGCTTGGGGGAGGGGGGGGGGGAGGAATCAATCCCTTTGACTATGAATATTTAGTGTTTGACTTTAATTCTGGTGACTTGTATCCTTGATTTCATGTCAGCACAGTAATGTGGTGCACATTTATGCACGTACATGTACAGTGTACATGTACGTGCTTGTGCATCATTTTCTGAGCACTGCGAATGACCTTCACCCCCAGCCTCGCCTTGCCTAGCCTTGCCTTCTAAAAACTAAGGATTATATAGATATATATGTACAGAGGATTGAGGCTGATTTGAGGCTCTGTAAGGGGGGGAGTGAAGGCAACCTTTAAGGCTCCTTAGGATTAAAGTTAGACTGTCGTGCTATTGTTACACAGTTGTATGTTATCAAGCTGACTGGTCGTTGACATTCATTTGAAAAGATGCATCAGTCAGTTGGAGGATGATTAGGGGAAATGAAGCATGTATTATTATTCATGATTTCCAAGATATACACACCACAATGTACAGTCCATGTACTGTAAGAGCGTCAACAAATGAGGGTAATGCCTTTGATGCATGATAAAAACGCATACATTATGAAGGGCAAACATGTGCTTATTAGGGTATAGATATGAACAATTAGAATGGTCTAATGTGTACTTTTCAGGGGAATTTTTCCTATGGGCAAATTGTCTCTTGGACATATACATGTACATGTAATGCACTAGATCAAGCCCTTATGACTTTATGCAGGAGACAATGTACACTGTAGAAGGTCATGGTGGATACCCAAAGCATCATCAGCATTCTAGTGTATTTTACTGTGTGCATTTTTGCTCAAAATAATCATCAGATAGCACTGGTACAATCTAACCAGGACAGACAGCAAGCAGAAGTGAGAGCAAGCAAGCAAACAAGCAAGCAAGCAAGGAAGCAAACAAGCAACAAGCAAGCAAGCAAACAAGCAAGCAAGCAACAAGCAAGCAAGCAAACAAGCAAGCAAGCATGCAAGCAAGCAAGCAAACGAGCAAGCAAACAAGCAAGCAAACAAGCAAACAAGCAAACAAGCAAGCAAACAAGCAACAGGCAAGCAAGCAAACAAGCAAACAAGCAAACAAACAAGCAAGCAAGCAAGCAAGCAAGCAAACAAGCAAGCAAGCAAACAAGCAACAGGCAAGCAAGCAAACAAGCAAGCAAGCAAGCAAGCAAGCAAACACGCAAGCAAACAAGCAAGCAACAAGCAAGCAAGCAAGCAAACAAGCAAGCAAGCAACAAGCAAGCAAGCAAGCAAACAAGCAAGCAAACAAGCAAGCAAGCAACAAGCAAGCAAACAAACAAGCAAGCAACAAGCAAGCAAACAAGCAAGCAAACAAGCAAGCAAGCAAACAAGCAAGCAAACAAGCAAGCAAGCAAACAAGCAAACAAGCAAACAAGCAAGCAAACAAGCAACAAACAAGCAACAAACAAGCAACAAACAAGCAACAAACAAGCAAGCAAGCAAGCAAGCAAACAAGCAACAAGCAAGCAAGCAAACAAGCAAGCAAGTAACAACCAAGTAAGCAAGCAAGCAAACAAGCAAGCAAGCAAACAAGCAACAAACATGCAAGCAACAAGCAAGCAAACAAGCAAGCAAACAAACAAGCATGCAAACAAACAAGCAAACAAGCAAACAAGCAAGCAAACAAGGCTCCTATGCAAACACACAGAATGCATCAATATATAATTAGTCCTAATTCTAAGTTACATGTAGGTGGTGGTTATGATACACCGTAATTTTCTGTAAGATGTACACGTACATGTACTTATGTACAGTATGTACATACACTTTCTTGAAGGCTATTGCACACTGAATATTAAGAACAGGTTTTGTGTTTAACACGGGTCTATGTTATCCTGAGAAGCTTTCTTGTTTGGATATATTCCTTGTACACTATACATTGTATGTAGCTGCCCCATCCAACCCTGTGTGATGCACTGGTTTAGTTGGAGGATTTGGATTTGAGGATTTCCATTGAAGAAGATTTATGGTATGTGGGATGATATTGCTGAAGTGTCCCTGCCCCAGAAACCCAGCCTAAGGGCAGTAAAGAGTGGATGAACCAATAATTGAAATAGAAACAAAAATGCTTGTTGATTGCCTGTGCTTATGGCCTCTCATATTTGGCAGACTTATTTATTACCTTATTTAACTCATTACGATATTTATTCCCTTTCTGTGCATTGGAGACAGGCAAGAACCAAAATGCTAACAATTAAAAAAAAAATGCCTTTGAGGAAGGTCCTGCTCAGATGGAAATGTCAGGCCCTCCAAATTTATGGGAAAAAACACCCTGTATTGCCAGCATGGGTTTCGTTTGATTTTGGCTGTTTTACAAAAATGTTAAAGGCTGGATTTCTGGCGCCTTCTGTGGCAGGACACACTTCCTGGCAGGCTGTCAGGTCCTATATGTCCGACAGTGAATTTCCATTTGTGGAGACAGGAGAGTGTAAAAGAAGATTCACAGTCGTAGCCTTAGTAGCCTATGCTACCAAGTACCAATCTCTTCACATTTTTTGTAGGCTTTGTCAGAAGAATTGGTGCAGACAGACCACACATCCCTGTACAATTGATAATTACTGCATTTGCATTGCATTGTACATGTATATATGCAATTTCACAAAGCCTTACAATGCATCACCTCTCAACGTACGATTGATATAAACCCATCCCAAGTAGTGACACATTGACAATGTACATGTAGGTCCAGGCCTCGAACTTAAGCATAAAAGGGGCAGTCCACTTTGGCCTTGCCATTATCAAAATTGCACAGGACACCAAGACCAACTCACTGTGGCATCAAAAGGCCAAACCTTTATTTTACATTTTTATATAGCCAGTGTATGCACATCAAATCTGTATAGTGTACACATAACACCATGTTGCCTTCCTTGTATACTGAAAAAAAAATCAATTTTGTTTTAAAGGGTAAAAAGATGGGTGCACCTAGGCTTGGGCGGTTTTGGAACAATAAAAACAGCAGATTTGGTCGGCAAATGCCTAAAATGTCTGACACAAAACATTGTTGTTTTTAAATTCAAAAGAAAAAACATTTTTGAAATAATCTTTATATGCACGGATTTTGCACGGATGTAGAGGTATAAATACAAAAGGGCACGCTGGCCAAGTTGGCCGTGACAAGTGTATTTTTTGAAGGGGCATCGCGGCCAAGTTGGAAGGGCACGCGACCATTGGCCGCGGTTGCCGCGGTAAAGATCGAGGCCTGTAGGTCGTGTGGTTTCTGTGCATTGCTCATTGTCTTATTGGTTGTACACATGTACATGTAAATGTACAATGTAAGTATTGATGAGTTTGATGAAATCGACCACGTTGGCATTGTGGGTTCACAATGTGAGAGAGGTGCGCTGATACATGTACCTGAAGTGCATAATCTCTGTTCTGGGGTAGATTTCACAAAGCCTTACGATGCATCATAACTCACCTCACGATAGATAACCCTTCGTAAGTTGTGATATACCATACGGTTTCTGTGCATCGCTCATCACCTTGCGATTGATCGTAAGTTGCGATGAGTTTGGTGAAATTGGCCACTGTTGTGATTGAGATTGGTAGTGAGAAGAGCAGGTAGCCAAGTACATGTACATGTATCTGACAGTCTTTGGCAAGTACACGTATCTGACAGTCTTTGGCAAGTACACGTATCTGACAGTCTTTGGCAAGTACACGTATCTGACAGTCTTTGGCAAGTACATGTATCTGACAGTCTTTGGCAAGTATGTGCTCTGGCCATTGTCAGGAGACCAATAACGGATACACTTCCTGAAATATCAGAGTCCCACCATTCTTCTTGGAGCCACACTCTGACACAAACTGACAATCCCAGTATAAAATTACCGTGTGTAAAGTACATGTAACTTTGCTTTTCAAAGCACCAACAATTTGAGCCGAATTTGATATTTGATGAAGAGTGTGATGATTCTGATTCTGCCCTGCTAGGATGGATTTCCCTTTTACACAATGTAAGATTTGTTACCTTTAGATTAGGAAGAAGATTGCAACATTTTTGTATTATAGTACTTTAAGATTCTGACGCAAATAACCAAGATGTTGAAAAGCTTTAAAAAAAAATTCAGCTAAAGCACTACATGTAGGTTTTGTTTACGATACACTGTACGTACATGTACAGTGTATGCCAATGTCAGTATCATGTCCCCCCCCCCAAAAAAAGTATGAATTAGACTCGCATCTGGTCAATAAATCCAGGTAAAATCACTCTGTGTCCCTGTTTCACACAACGTCTGTCAGGACTCAGGAAGTCACCCCAAGGTGTTTTGGCCATCAGGACTCCTGGGGCCCAGTGCATGCACAGGTGCTGGGCAGCAGAAAATCAATAGGGGCTCCAGACAGTTTTAAGTACACTCCAGTAGCTGTAACTTCCTGATTTTATCATGTTTCATTCACTGACGTCATCACAAACCATGGTGCTTTTGATACTCTGTGGAAAGTAGGAAGCATCCCTCTGTGTGGACAATACATACATGTGTGTACCTATAGAGAATCCTACTTGTTATATGTATCAGTTGCCTGATGAAGGTTAGCAGTTAGCAACCGAAACGTCGCCACCAGCAACGACACATCGCGTGACTTTGATCACCCTTTCTACTTATCTGCACCACCGCGATGAACAACCCCTTCATTTGTATTAGGCCTAATGTGTACAGTGGAACGTTGCTATAGGCTAACAAACATCCTGGAATCCATGAAAAATGTTTGGTATAGCAGTTGCGGCCACATTTTGTACACAAAAATTGAGAGCCAGAGAGTACACTGTATGTTTGTTGTAGCCGAATGTTTGGTATATATACATTGTATCAGCGTTCTGTATAGCAACGTTCCACCGTAGATTGTAATTATTTATACATGTACATGTATACTGTGCAATTTTTACATGTATACAAATGAGTTTTACAGAGATGATTGTCAGAATCGGTGTCATTTTTCTAAGTGTTCAGTTGACTCAAAACACTGGGAATTTGGAAATAGTCCTGCATCAAGCAGTACGGTACATGAAGCCAGCTGATTATCAAATTTAGTAATGAGTTAGAGGAAAGGTCATCTCAATATAGTAGGCATCAAAAGAGGTGAAAAGTTTTCGGAAATGTTTTATTCCTGAGATGGACTATATAAAAATGTACAGCATTTTGGAGGGGAAAATTGTCATTTGTGTGTGTTAAAATGCACAAATTTATGCTGCTTTCAGTGGCAAACATTGTACATATGACTTTTCCCAATTTGGAAATCAAACAGCTTCATTTGATGTGTAGGGAGTTTGGGACATTAATTATCTTTAAATACATGATATACAAAGTCATTTAAAACAAACAAAATTGCACTGCTTGGGAATTCAACTTACATGTATTCCCAAGTCCCAACACAGTACACTTTTCGACTATCACCATGCAAATGCAATGTGCTGCGCTAAGAGACTACTGTACTTTACGCATGTATACTGTACATGTACATGTACATGTAACTTGTGAAATCAATCCACATTAAAAGTTAGAATTAAAAATTTGATAATTTCAGTGTACCTGTACACTACAGATACTGTACAGTACATATCCGCTGTACATACATGTACATGTGTACCACCCATATTATTTTATACTGCATGTACATGTAATTGTATTCTATTCTTTTCATAAACAGTACCCATTTCCATCGATTTGTGGACGTTATTTACACTTCCAGCACATCCTTCATAAAAGCCCCGGAAAGTCCAAATCAAATTTTCCCCTCGTTCACCAACCACAATCACATCTGCTCCGAGAAACACCGGCATGTGTATTGTATACATACATGCATTCCCTACCGGGTAATTGAATTTGGTTGAGTGTAATGTTCATGTGTACTTGAGAAAAGACTGAATTGCGTTTCCACCGGGGCAACACGATTCAGTTTTCAGAGACCACCTTGTATTCCAGTGGGTATCGGTACATCTACATGTGTATTTCACGAACAGTAGACTTGAAGCCTGGCTCGTGTGAGGCTAAATATTGTTTGTGTACTGTACTGTATTAGAGCTGCCAGCTTGCTCCGGCACGCACTGCGCACAATGAGGAGTAACTGAACACCTTGCCAAAACAAGGGGCTTGTTTTGAGTAGCTCTCACCTCTCTCTGTGTCTGTTTTTCCTATTCTCAGAATTCCTGGTGCAGACTGTCGGCGTAAGGAGCACGCTTCAATCAAACTGGAGCAAGAGGTGGATAAGTAAAGAAAGATTGTGTGTTCAAAAGGGATTTTCAAGAGATTTTTTTTTTGTGTGTGAAAAACTGCCGAGGTGTAGCTCAGAGTTATTCATAGAGTTGATCAGTGACCGTACAGCGTGATGTTTTCTGCCGGATCAGAAAACATTGACTTCTGCTTGTGAGGCGTCTTCTTCGTTTGACGGTTTTCAGAAAAGGATGGCAGTCTCATCCCAGCGTGGAGCCGCCGTAAAGTGGTCCATTGGAAGGTGCCCCACATGGCCACCCTCATCGGAGGTTTCAGCCAAGGATCCTCAGCTTGAATTATTAAAGAGTCCGTGGAGTTGTTGTGAGGAATTCCTCCCTCCGTTCTCCACCAATGCCTCCTTCCCCTCCCCCTAAAAAAAAAGAATTAAAAAAATTGTCATTTGAAAAAAAAAGAGAATAAAAAAAAAAATGCATCAAAAAATAATTTGGAGCACTGTGATGACAGATACACAGATGTTGCGGTGACTTACTGTTGGTGACTGTGACGGTGGTGACTTAATTTTCAGGGTTTTGATGTGTACGTTTGAATCTTGAAGCGGTTTTCTTGTACGATACTTTTTTATACCATTCTGTATATAAAATATTGTTAGTCTTCTTCATTTGTATCATTAATGAGTATTGTCTGTGCGAATGGAATGGATCTTAAGGATTGTCTTCCAGTGCCTTGGAAGGTATTGTCGATTGGAGGATTTACAGAAAAGGCAGGATCTCCTCTTAAAGGGATAACACAACATTGTTCGAGGTCAAAGAATAGCATCCATACTTTGTCTGATCCAACATATGCATGAAATAGCACACCTGTGAAATTTTCAGCTCTATCCGCCAACCGAGTCTTGATAAAATAGTGAAAACCACTTCATTTGTTTTGCAACAAGGCAGCATTCAACATATTGTTCCAAACAATTGTTTAGATCTACAGGGGTGAGATGTAAACTATTTATTTTATGCCTTTCTCCAAAAATACAGCATTTTAGGCAGAAATATTTGAGTGCGAGGTTTCTAACATAACCATCTTCAAACTGTATTTAGTTTTGTGTAAATCTGTGAACATTTCAGTTTTTCGATCTTACCAATGTTGTGTAGGGGCTTTAAAAAATCACGCAGACCTTCAGATTGGTGAGAAAGATGGAAAGGATGTGATCCCTAGTGGACCCAGAGTTAAGACACATCGGAGACGCTGTATAGAGTCCTCTCCGATTGCCCCTTTACCCTCCCTCCCTCCCGCCTTCCTTGCCCTGAAGTACCCTCAAGTGGTCTTCACCACCCCCCACCCCTTGCCTCCAAACTGCCACAGCAAAAATCAAAACGTCAGATGCTAAACTGTCCCTCCCTCCTCTCACAGGAAATGAAGTTTCCATCAACTGGAGCCCCTTCACCTGCCCTCTCCCCCTCCCCTTCCCTCCCACTCCCACCCCCTCTCCCACCTTGTCATCTCCTTGTCATCTCCAGGGGGTCAGCTCCTGACAAGTGGCCCAACTATCAAATGTCCTTTGCTGTGTGCACATGCCATGGCTTAGGTCGCTGCATATCTCACCCGTGCGCAAGGCAGTCGTGATGTGCCGCAACTTGAAAGGGTCGGAAGAGCCAGGCGGGTCCCCTGGTGATTTCTCAAGGCTCTGCATGGCACAGGAGCATTTTTTCCCCACAAGAATTCATGAAGAATTGGCCATCTGAAGTGAGGGACTGTTTCTTCCCAGTCCCCTCCTTTCCATCTTGCACTCTTAAGGGGCTTTCACACTGTGACGAAATCCCCGGAATTTATCAAAAAATTCCCCGGGGGATTTCGGTCGGGCTATTCACACAACCGAAGAAATCCCTTGGGACAAGCTTTTCCCTGGGGAAATTGTTACCCCTGCTGGGGGGGGGGGGGGCAGAAAGAGCTTGTATTGATCAGTGGAGTGGACTTGATTAGGCCATGGGTCTAATACATTGCACACGGGACTCTTGGGTCAGCGAGAATGGTCTAGTTTTTGTCGGAGTGGGTACACCTTTTGGCCAAACGGGAGCCGTTTCTTTGCAGAATAGACTCTTATTGGACAGAGTAAACTCCTGTTTGTGTGTTTGTTTGCCGGAAATGGGCTTATTTTGGCCAGAAATTGTCTCCGTTTTGGTTATTGAAAGGAACCATTTTGGCCTGGGCAGACTATATCGTGATCAGTTATTGATTCATTGTGGGCAAGTTTTGCTTTCCCTGTCCTCTGTGCATTTCGCGGTTTTTCACCATCGTTTGATGTCAGATGAAACCCTTTTTGACCAAACCATTGGGTCCACACTGTGTTTAGCAAGCATGATGATCTTTTCACAGGCTTCCTCCGCAAGGGAGTATGCTCCATAAGCATTTTGAGAGTGAAACCCATATTTGCAAGAACCGGTACCCTTTTGGCATTAATCTTCACAAACTATTGCAAACTGTAATACTGATATCATTGATCTACAAATCTCAACAACAAAATAGTTTCAAGGTCTGATATTGCAATCCTAGCAGAACCATTTTCAAGCCCCTATCTCTCATAGTGATAGGTTGTGCTGCAATCTAAACATAAGACCCTCCAAATTGTATTGGGCATTCATTGTTCAGTAATGCCTGTAGCCTACTCATTTGTATTCACAATGTGCATAAATTGAGAAATCTTTTCATTATTACTGGTTGTCTATTTTAGCCATTAAGATATTAACACTTTGCCATCGGCATATTGATTTAAGAAGGGACCGGTTGGAAAGCGCTTAAAGATATTCAGTAATTTAAAAAAGCCGGAGGCCGGGGATTGTAGTTCCTTTGGAAATGTTGGAGAAGTGCTGAATCACTGTAATCCGATTAACCTGCTAAGCAGGCTAACATTATGAACCCAATTTAGTAGAGAAGCTGTGGTGCTGTATGCCCCTGGTCCAGCTAAGCAGAATATGTCCATGCTTATCGACTAATGTCTTCTGTTTAATCTTCAAAAAAAAAAATTGGTTCTAAAATTCCATGATGTTCATGAAGTCTCAATGAAACTATTGGTTAAATTTCAGTGTGATTTCCTAATTGCTGTCATCTCCTGTCGCATAGTTTCTTATTGTCTTTCTTTTTTACATCTAAGATGCTCAGTCTTACCCCTTATTTTTAAAGGAATTGAGATGGTGCAGTTGTACATTTGAGTCCAAAGCGAGGCACTTGACCAATTGACAGGGAATTTGCCAATAGTCGAAATGGTCAGCTGTTCTTCTCTTGTATGTCAACCACCGCGGTCACAATTGGCAGTGACTGAGGTAGGTGACCAGTTCTGGTTCATCTACTTCTGTGTATTTCCTTCCTCCATGCTCCGTGACACTGAGTGGGCATGGGGGTCTCATTACAGCCTACACAGGGCACTCCATCAGCTGTTCATATGGTCACAATGCATACTGTATGTATTGCATTGCCCTTTTCTAAGCCAAACCCAAGCACCTGCTAACCCAGTTGCAATTAGTTTGAAGAAGAGGGACTGGATCTGCAGGTCTGTGCTGAAAATAAATAATGCCTATCCTTTTTCTTTTACTCTTGTGAACATTTGATTGCGTCGCTTCCTTCGATTGTTTTTTTCCCCATTTGTTAATAA
Organism: Luidia sarsii; assembly: GCA_949987565.1. Lineage (NCBI taxonomy): Eukaryota > Metazoa > Echinodermata > Asteroidea > Paxillosida > Luidiidae > Luidia > Luidia sarsii. Next base: position 18,720,996 of record OX465114.1, on the reverse strand, counting down.
TGAAAATGCAGGGTTTATGGTTTCAACATTGCAAAGCTACATTGCATTATTGAAGTCAGATCATTTTCTACAACCTAGTCTAGGTTTACATGCCTGTGCATGCACAAAAGCAATTGGGTCTTCAAAGGACTGTCTGGTTGATTTGTAAGATTAGGGGGGACCATATTTTATACTGATATAGTGCTCCTCTACAGACACATCATTGTAATATTTTGATGAAAAGTAAGATCATATTTGAGGCATAGTTCTTGCATTCTATTTAGACATCAATATTTAAAACAAAGCAATACACAGCCTGTACATATGTATTAACATTTGGCCGTCTCTTAAGACTCCAACTTTAAAGATTTCTACTTACGGTATTCCTCATGAATGTATTCTGCACCCGATATTTAAATGCATCCAAAATGGATCCTTTTTGTATGAAACAAAAAAAACACCACATGATAGAAACTATAAAAAGAGACTTGATAATGCTTGCCTGTAGTGAATGCGATATCTTCAGACATTTTATATTTTGTGTGTACAGTTCAGTGCGGCTATCTTTTTTTTTAGAAACGAGCAGTGTATTCCCTGGTTATCATACTTAATTAGGCCTGTATTTTTGTAGATTAATTTATTTTTGTCAGATTTGAAGATTTGATTTGATATTTTGTATAGAATTTGGTTTTCTTTTTTCCCCACATACCTTTGAATTCAGACCCATTCTGCAGTGAGTATTTTTATTTGACGTTTTCTTTTTTCCTTTTGAGGTAATTGTGATGAATGTCGCGATTATTCATGCGGTTCCACAAATGCACTATTCCATCACTCGAGGTGTTGATACACAGTACATGCACACATTATTGAATTTTAAGATTAAGTTAAGCAGTGGGCATTTTGCCGGCTATTGAATTACCGGCACATGTACACGGTTTGGGAATGTGACTGGAGCCGCCTTTTCGCCCCGGATTAGGGATCTCGTCGGCAGTGGATGAAGGAGTATATACCAAAAACATATCCACGGCAGATGGGGGGGGGACACGCTGGACCAACTGGACGACAAAAACAAATCTGGCTCAGGCTGGGATATCTCGCTGATGGATGCCATTGATGGCTGGGAACGAGGTTGGGTAAGGAGTCGTTGTGCTTTGTTGAAGTCGGTGACAACCTTGTTCCCTGAGTTGCTCATCGGGCGTTAAAAATGAACCCCTGGACCCAGGACGGGATAAACACCAGTTGGCTGTTCATCAAAACCATAGTTATTTGCATGTGTGCACGCCCATTGAATCTTGACAAGACGGTGCTTATCCATAATACGCACGCACATGCACCTGTGGTTAATCACCTGAAAAATTACACAAAAAGGAAGGGCTGATTTAGTAATAGTACGATTTTCAGTTTGTCTGTTGAAAAAAATGCACCCTTATTACGTACAGTGCATGGGGTATATGAAAATATGCGTAACTGATGTATTTAATTTTAGTCTTGTTTTGTATTTCCTTAGAAACATGCAATATAATGCCGAGTTGTATTATTATTATTACTTTTAGCCACGGTAGAGTCGGCCTTTTCAATATTTTAGATTTCATGCCAAAAAGTATTGTTCCGTTGAAGGTGCATTTTTTTTTTTAGAATGATTGTTGACACCTTTGGACAATTTCATTGATTTTGAATTTCTCGAGCTACATGACTGTATTTCAATACTATGTCAACAGCGTGCGGAGAAATGTTTGAATTTGCCATTGTATTATTTTGAAATGCACACCGATTCTTATATTTTGTACTAACCATTGGATCCAACAATAAAAAAAAGCATAGCAGCAGTAATAGCAAGAAAGTGCACATATTTCGTTTCGATTTTTCCCCCAGATCCTTTCCTAGCATGTTGGAGTTCATGGTGTAACCATGGTTCTAATTTGTTTGGGACACATATGTTTCGTGATGTGAAACACAAATTGGGCCTGGTTTCGATCCTAGCATGCAGTTCCTTTCTCAATAGCAGTCTTCTGAAGGACTTATCAGGAGCCGGTTTCTCCGACCATCTAATGTTCGTGATTCGACAGAATATTTTTTAAGATTCATTATTTTTATCCTTTACAATGTAATACTTTTGGTAGTGGTCTCACTAGTGGGAAAAAATGTCATTGTTGATAAGACAGATTGATGTGCCGGCTACTCAGTAGCAGTGTCCGGGATGGGAGTGGATACGGCCGGTATTTATCTAAGCGGAGATCAGTACCGTGAAGTCTGCCCTGGAGAAATACTTATGGGTTTCCCCTCTCGTTGATTGATCCTCCCTTTGCTTAGTTTGACGGCCGTGGCGAGCACGGCAGCGGCGGCTTTGGGCGGCTCGGGCATTGCCCGTCTCTCCCAGCCCGTCCCTCCCCTCGTCCGACTCGCCAAATTATGAGCGAGTCCGCACTCACCGCTGCAAAGCGGTCAGTGGAGTAAAACAATGAAAAAATAAAATGCCTGGCCAATTATTAAGGCCCCTCTGTCGGATCATTTCTCATCTCATCCTCTGAAATCACACACGACCCCCATACAGTATTTGTTATTTGGTCGTATACCTCCCTCGTAATAAATGGCTCAGGCGAATCTCCCTTGCACGTTCATTTTGGAGTGTGATAATTGGGTTCGTCCACGAATGACGGGATGGGATTAGTGCGGATAGTACCCCACTCTCTTACTCTCCACCCCTTCTCTCCCTACGCCCCCTCTCTCTGTATCTGCCTGTCTGTCTGTCTGCCTGTCTGTCTGCCTGTCTGTCTGTCTCTCCCTCCTCTCAATCCTACCCCCATCTATCTCTTTCCCACCCCTTCCCCCTCTCTCTCCCTTTATCTCTCCTCTCTCATCTCTCCCCTCTCTCTCTCTCTCTCTCTCTCTCTCTCTCTCTCTCTCTCTCTCTCTCTCTCTCTCTCTTCTCTCTCTCTCTCTCTCTCTCTCTCTCTCTCTCTCTCTCTCTCTCTCTCTCTCTCTCTCTCTCTCTCTCTCTCTCTCTCTCTCTCTCTCTCTCTCTCTCTCTCTCTCTCTCTCTCTCTCTCTCTCTCTCTCTCTCTCTCTCCCTCTCTCTCTCTCTCTCTTTCCCATCTCCCCCTCTTCCCACCTCTTTCCCTCGAGTGACGACCACAAAGGGACAGCCACTATCCAGTTGGGGGCGATAAACCTGTCCAGACTCAACCCCGTCGCAGTATTTGTTTTCATCCCATAGATACGACCGCCGATGACCAATCTTCTGGAAAGGTGCGACTGGGGAGTAAGTTATTAACTGCGATCGGAGGAGGGGTGGGGATTGGGGGCGGTGGCCCACTCTGCCTCGGTAAGGGCAGAACGGGTGTGAGTGGAATTCTCCCGATGGGAGAAACCCTGCGACGAAGCCAATTCAACCGCCTGGAAGAAACGGCTGTATACGGCTAAGAAATGAAGGATTATTCTGCACACGAGACACCGATTTTTGTGACTCACTTTGAGTAAATCAAATCGAATCAGTCTGCCCGAATTCGAGTGATAACCAACAGAAAAAATGGTCGAAATTTACACTGTATTTCACAATTTAATACTAAATTAGTCACCCGCACCTAGCATATGTCTTTCCCCGTGACAAATTCTCTCTTTGAGGAGTCCTACTTTTATTGCAAAAAGACCCACAATATCCTAACCCCTTTGCCGAAACAACGATTCAGCAATGATCAGTATTCATGGCGCCCGTTCGTGCGATAATGGAGCCCAATAACTACTACGAGCCAATCAGAGACGAGCTGTGATGTGTATTTGGGCTACGTGTCACGAGTAAACATGTCTCCGTACATTCGACCTTTAAAGTTGGCAGGGAAAGTCAATGATAGCATGGTAAGAAGTCTAGCTTAGGTCGGTGGCAGTAGATTGCTATTTTCTGCCCAGGCATGGCTTAAACATGCTTCCCTGGCTTACTAATCGAGAGACAAGTTCGAGTATAACCAACGGCCGATCGTCTTGAACTGAACCCACATTAACATTGGTTGACCACTGCGGTCACAGTGGTCTGCCATTTTCAATTTACCTCAGGACCTTGGTTTTTCACTGCTCCAAGTTCTTCTCTGTGCGAATAATGTGCTGTGCGAGTTTGTGTGTTAGTTCATTCATAGTTTACAGTACTCGGTGGGTAACCGCGCGTGGTCGACGAAAATTTTACACACGTGTGCTGCCGGTATACGTTAACGTTAACAACATGGCGGCCATTTTCACGATCCCACAATGCACCCCTTCGCTTGCATCAACTCAGCATTGAGTCAGTTCAGCGAAAGCGTTAACATTCTGACCCTGTTTTCACAGAAAACCTCAAGGACACACTTCCCGGTAATGACAATGAATCACACTAACAACGTGTATAGGGGCCTATCGGTATTCAAATCCTGCGCTGACATAAATTCCCGAGTAACCGCGCTAATGAAGAACACTGTTAATTTTTCGCCAACTACACGGGGGAAATCATAAAATGCGTTCATTTGCCGTTCTAGTATAGTACAGTAATTTTCGCTGGTCCCCTGATACTAGAACCGTACAATATCAGTGACAAATCGTTGTTACAGGCAGAACAATAATATTCAAGTTTTTAAAACGCAGAATAGAATTCATTTCAATGTTTAAAATGGTCTACACACCCTTAACTGAATGTTGATGATTTCGCCGGGCGCAAATTGGATATGCCGTATTGGTCTTTGCTCTGTTGTAATGGCATTTTTAATATTTTGTTTCAAGTGTTATACGAACACTGAAAATGGGGTAAAGTGCTTATCTATCATTTGCTAAAGCTTAAAAAAGAAGATTTTGTTTAATGCAATTTGAAACTTGTGAGAAGGATCGAATATCTACTCCACACTCCCCATGGTCAAAGGCCGAATTACTTGACTATAGGCCCCTAGGCCTATACGCGCTGTGTGTGAGGCATGGAGTCTAAACCTTACCCCGAGTCCAAGTCTTGTTTCTTAACAACACCCGGCGCACTGCCATTTCAGACAGAGGTATTTCGCAAATTACTCAGTGTCTTATTTCAAAGACAATTTCTGTCGAGAAATATTGTCGGCTGTATAGTTTTTTTCCCGAAGTCTTTTTTACAAGATGCAGATCCCTTTTGGGTGTACACCGTATGACTGAAATCAATATTCATGGGCCGTGACAGGATCCACTAAAACTGTAAGTCATTCAGCAGCGAGCCTTTAGTAGGGGGACCTCTGTCCTTTGGATGATCTATACGAACAGACAACACCAATACGTCACCGTAGATGTGGAGAATTAAGTTACCGAGTGAGACCATTTCGACAACGGAAAAAAATGCACACCGCGGTCCATCGAATCTTTTAATAGTGTTTTGTATGGGCTATGTTCAGAGAGTTTAATGACCCCAATGGCGGTTCGCCATCTTTATCGCCGCGATATATGCTCTCGTCAAAATTCAAATTGAGTTTCACACGTCAAGGTAGGGCAGGAGAGAGCCGCACCTGTGAACGACTTCTAAGAATAGATGTGCAACGCCATCCTTTGTCGGGTAAGACACTGCGTTTGGACGAAAATATAAACTACAGTATGACTACAGTATGACTACAGTAGAACGTGCAGGGCATGAGGGGAAAGCTGACTGTATGCACTTTCTGCGCAACCCACGTAAATCCCTGTGCATCAGTGAAAGTATTTCGGACGGTGTATGGCCTATAGTTCTCAGCGTTTGTGACGTTTCGATCCCTGTAGAACCTTCCTTTAATCGCCTATAGAAAGATTGGTGGGATCGAAACGCCAGGCCCTGTTCGAAATTTGTATTTGGGCTTATTTAATCAGTAAGCAGTTTGAACAAGTGGCAAAGAAACGTTGACTGGACTGGTACCGGTATCTCGCGTGATCTCTGGATGAACGTATACCAGTGCTCTTTCATCTAGGCTCAACTAGTCTTTGCCGGGGTGGGACGTCAGTCAGAAACAATAAATTCTACGGTTCCATTAACTGCCGTATATCTCCAGGGATCACACCCCCGCTTTCATTCAGATGCAAACAACAATTGTTTTAAAAATAGTGTTTTTGTAGTAAGCAGTTTGCAACATTGTATCGCGCTCAGTGCATAGGCCTTAATTCGATGTGCAATACAAAAGTGTTAACATAATCACAGATTTCACTCAACTCTCAACAAAGAGACGTTGTCTTCGACTTTCGACAACGTCCATCGAAATTATACCAGGTAAAACAAAAACCTGCTATTATAGGCTTGCATTATTTTGTTCGTAGAGCAGCTTTTGAGGAGCTTTTCCTCATTTCGTCTTAGATATCTTAACGAATACTTAGTGGCGTCGTTTGCAGATCGATTGCAAGCTTTGGTATACACTAGAAAGCAAAGGTATCGGGTTGCCATCCCGCCCACGCTGTCTGTATATTTTTAAGCAGGAAATCGGTCAAAGCACGCAGTACCAAGTACTAATTGTATACCTCGCGTAGGGAACCCCCCCCCCCCCGCCAATTGAATTACATTCTTCTCGACCAAAAATAAATCATATTATATCTTGTATACACAATCCTCGGCCAGACATTTTGAAACTGAATGTGCCCCATCATCTATCTCTCCCTTGGCACCGCGGACTTGTAAATCGACGGTGATGGGGACTTCGAGTCTCTTGAGGTGATCGAGCACAGCGGCCCGAGTGTCTCGGACGCGCCGTGCAGCCCAGGGCCGCTAGAGTGTCACCGTCCGGCCGAATCGGGGTGTGCGCTGCATCATCAATAACCCATGAAGCAGGGACTGCGTTAGTTCCGATGGAAGGGAATCTGGGACGCCCGATGAGGTCAGCCGGGACAGGGTCTCTGACACGTCCCACCTATTTTTTAAATAACTGCGCGCTTCTGTGGTGTGACAAGTCCGCCAATGCCGCCAGGAAAACGCGGTGAATAAGATTGGGGTCGCGACTACAGTCTGTTCACTTCGGCCTGAGCTCGACCTATGTAGGCCTCGTTAAATGTTATGGCATGCCCCCTCCAGTTAACCCTGCGCTGGCCTATCAGCAGTCGATTTCACTAAACTCTTCGTAACTTACAATCCATCGCATGGCAATGGGCTAAGCACAGAAACCACAGAAACTTACGATGGATTATCAATACATTTGTACTAAGTTGAATTCCGATGCATCGTAGGGCTTTGTGAAATCCAACCCAGGAGTCGTTAACGCCTGTCAGTCAAGAGTGGCGCCAGATTCCACCTGGTCACATGCACAACAGGACACAGTCCGAACTCCTCTTATAATTATTGAACGGGCTAGGCCTATGAGGCCCTACTAAGGAATCCGCCTGGGGGCCTATGCTGCCATACTTGGGGGCCATCGTGCCTGCCGGAGCCCTACACCAACCTTTTTGGTTACCAATCATGTTAGCCACTTTGTGTGTGAAGGCGAATGGCTGGTATATTGTGGTTTTGCAAACGGCTGTATTCAGTCACCTAGTGTGGATGGTGTACAGAAGATTAATGCCGAGACTTTGGGAGCCGTTGTTGAATTTGTCGCTTAAGCGAACAGATTTCTCATTAATTTTCTTCTGTAATAATTTCATAGTCAAGAATCTAAAAGTTTCAAAGACCTGATCTGATTTTTTCCCCTGAATGTGAGGTCTTCTTTGATCCTTTGGTGACATCATCGATACGTTGACTATAGTGTTGACTAGTGCGCCATGTTTCTGCAACAGCGCTTCTATCTCGAGTCCCTCTGACATTACCAATGCCTTCAACCATTTTTTTACCAACATAGGTTCTTCCCTAGCTAGCAAAATCCCAGCCAGTGATGTTCACTTTTCTGATTATTTGCACAACTCCAATCCTTCTTCTTTCTTTCTTACTCCAACAAGTACTTCTGAAATAATTCGCATTGGAAAGGACCTTAAAACCAGTGCCAGTTGTGGATGTGATGGTATTTGCTCTGTGCCGACACGACCTATCTCAGCCTACTGTCATGTCCCTTATCTCTCTATCTTCGGCCTGCCAAGAGAGGGCGATATTTACCCTCCACGTTATGCCCATTTCGGGACCGACGCGTATAATTATTATATTACGCATCCCACCTTCAATTTCGCCTGATCCCAAACATAAAGTACATGTACCCGATGACCTATGTGGATATTGATGAAACCATTCCACACGCCTCATTATCTTTGAAGTTCTGATAGCATTGTTTTTGCATCATGTGGAGTGCTTCGTTTCTGATATCCCCCGTTACGATATCAATCTCGAGATACATGTACATGTACAAAAATAATCACCAGGAACGATTTGACACGATACTACGATTCACGGCCGTATCAGGAGTTGAGGCCACCGTCCTAAATAATAATTATACATGTAGTGCTTTTGGCTTATGCACGAATTATCACAATTCTAATGTCCAGTTAAGAATATAACATTATGTTGAAAATGCGTGTATTTGTATCTCTATCTATAATGCATAGTGGATTGGAAACTGAATGTATGGTGTGAAATAAAGAAGCCTATAGGCCTATATGTCTGTTGTTCGTAGATTGAACATGATTTCGCAACACTGAAAATGCAATTCAAGTAGGTTGTTTGGCCTGCTCGACGTGATAAACACTGAATGCCCGATGCCTAATGTTAATAAAGATTCAGGCAGCTCGGGCCGAACCCGCGACTCCCGCTTTCTAGTGCAGACGTCTTTTAAAAACCATTTGACCATAGATTTAACATGATGCTTGCGTCGACGAGAATGTATTGCCCTGCTAAAACCAATTGCCCTATCCGGCCTGTAGTTAGCACTGTATGCTCGGGCAGGATTCGAACCCATGGCTGCTGTTCTCTGTAGTAGGCCTACAGACGTCTTAACTGCTTACAGGTTAAGGTCGGACTATGGTGCATTCGAATTAATAAGACGTGTGTGTATACTTACCACCGTCAAATATTATATTTCGCCGATGGGAGTCTAATTCAATGAAACCCATTTTTTTACCAGCCTTAGCATACACTAATCTGTTTTGTGTATGTTGTTCAGGAGATCGTAGCATGCAATTTCGAAACCAAGGCCAGAACTAGGGTTTAGACTCGGGATTCCTGCCCAACATCCGGGAGCCGTAAGACGTCTTACCCAATGGAGAGTGTCGATCTCGATATTCTGCATGCAGCATGTACTTAGATGCATTTGACATGCATGAAATGGACGTCAGTCCTACCAGCCATAGACTTAGCATCATCCATTCACCATTGTATCGAAGAAAGTCTCATGTCCCTGCAGTAGTTATACCTATAATGAAGTACTAGGTATACCATAATGCCCAATGCCCGCTCTATGCACAGAATCATCTCGATCCTCTAAAACATTTCAAAATGATGATAAAAAAACACACGATCATAATAATACATTCATTTTGTGTGGATCGTGGATAATGATGTTTTCTATGTCTGTGCTACCATGCATTGCGGGTTCGTGGGGCCAATTATATAGAGCCGCGCGCCAAAATGTGTTTAAGCTCAAAAACTCATGAGCCATAGGATCCCCTTGCCTACCCAAACTTCACTTTTATTTCACGCTAAGTAAAGAAGAGTGGAATACAAGTCAAAAGCAATGGACATCACATTGCAGGGCAGCTTGTAATCCTTGCTTACACGAGGAAGACTTTTCCTTTTCCAGCCCTGGTGGTCATGCATGCTTGGATGCATGGAGTCCAGGATTCCTATCTTTTATAGCCATGCAAGCCGGCTGCTCCGATGCACTTCCGTAAATGATCAGAGCCTTTGTTTTCACTCTTCGTAAATTCGTAATGCGATTCATTACTGAAGCGTGATTCGTTTGATGTGAGATGAGATCTTCCGTATTACAAGGGCCGGGTGCATCTCTCATGTCAACATCGAAATGAAGAGTCAGCTGTGTTGTTTTGACGCCAAACGTAATTTAGCCCGTGCCCTGCCCCATACCGTGGCTAATTATATTGTTTGAACATGTTGCCATGGTAAACCAGACAACATAACCTTTTGTATATGTATTTGTTGAACAGCCTTTCGCAACCACGGTTTACGTGCCATCACCTGACTTAGAGTGGGTATTTTTTTCATCTCATTTGGCACAGAGCAGCGATGGAAATGTACAAAAAAGAATGCTGACAATAATTATGATAATCTTCTTTGCCCATTTCCACTTCTATTTTGCACCAAATGAGAAACCCACTATAACCCTAACGTAACCCTAAGGCCTATGTCCAAAAAAATGTTCTGGTTCCACTAACATTCCTCACAAGAATAGGGTATAGATAGGTAAGAT
>OX465114.1:18625749-18705749 GCA_949987565.1 Luidia sarsii | reverse complement strand
ATCCACTGTTCCTCATTCTCAATGGAGTTTTACGTTTTACTTGTCGTGTGGAAATCACCCGACCTGTCATCGCTGTCCTGTGCAAAATGTAGCCCCAAACCTATATTGCCGAGATGCTCCGGAAAGGGTTGCTGTGCTCGCGACAGAATGAACACTTACTTAGCGCTCGTGGAAAGGAATTTTCAGTAGAATTGAGAATAACTTAATATATAAGTTAAGACTAAGAGAATATCATACTTGACTTCAAAGAAATTCATATTTCTGACACTTTGACAGTGTACAAATGATCGGTTGAGTTACACCATAGCTCTAATCCCTCTATGGTAACACTGACATAGTTACAACCACATCCTTAACCTAACAACACTTGGAAAGTGAGCCAAGCCAAGGTTTGGGTAGTGTTGCTGTTACTGTGTGTTAGTGTCACTGTACTGTAGTGTTACTGTAGTGTTAGGGCTTGTCATGATGTAGGTCTGTGTTTACACATAATACTTCATACCAGTCATAGGGCCTGTGTTTACATAGGGCCCATGTCCTTGGAACACTCCTGTTGACAGCTAGGCTACTAAGTATTAGATATGTGAATTGTTTTTTTTCTATTCTAGATAGCTATTATAGCTAGATAGCTATTATCTAGATAGCTAACTTTATAATTCCCTTCATTTTTGGGGTCAAGTTGAGGGTTTGAATGTAGCAGTAGCCTGGTGGCCCAAATGATAGTTGATGTGTCATTGTCTCAGCCCAGTTGATGGCCATTGCCAACTGGCCCAACAGGCTAGGTGGTGATCTTTGAAGATGGATGCCTGAGGCAGCCTATTAGTATTAGAGAACTGACAAAGGCAGGCCACCTCACAATTCAATTCATTGAGCATTGAATGCCATTGATTAATTTCTAAACAAGCAAATAATAAGTATGAGGGTGAAGAGGCCTCATACTATAATAACTAATGAGTGAGACATTGGGCAAACAAGAATATAGATTAGATAAAGATTAACAAGACTGGCTATAAACAAATGAAGTTACAAAGTCTGTACAATTGTGCTAGGTGTGGGATGATTAGAAGGGTAAATGATGTCAAATACAAGCATAATGATGTTGCAAATAAGTGTACAGAACAATGTATTATTAGCACGCACCAAGAAATGGGCCGACTACTATTCCACTGCAATTTTTTGTTGCAACTTCAGTTACATGTAGATTAGAGTTACACTGTGTGACAAAGTGCACAGATGCTCAGAGCAGTGCAGCAAATAGAAACAACAGGACAAATTCTTGGCGATGGCCGCCAAACGACACGGCTAGATTCTGGTCACACCCTCCTCTCACCCTCTCCTGCCCTCCCTCACGCAGGAACACGTGGGTCCTGAAGACCAACGTGGAGGCAGCTCCCTACATGTTTTACCTGAACCTGTGCGGCACGGTGCAGGGCATGGCAGGCGGCAACCAGTGCACAGCGGGCAGCGGGACATCCGTTTGCGCCAGGACAGGCCAGAACTACACCAGCATCGGCCACAGCAATGACACCCTGGTGGCCACGGCCAACGCTGGGGGCGGTGGCTTTCGGCTGGACTTCCGGGCAGACAGCTGCCCCAAGAGCAGCAAGACACCACCCGAGAAATGGCAGGCCACCATCGACTTCAAGTGCGACAAGACCCTGGTGAGTATTGGTGGAGGCTTGCTGTGGTAGAGTTGATTTTGTATGGCAGTGTCGATGGTTAGGGCCAACCGATTATTGAAGGACATGACTGTGCGCGCCCAATGTTGTACCTGTAGTGATTAAGTGTAGCAGGGTTAGGATCAATAAAATCCTATAGAATGCACCCACTGCTGCATTTCATTGGGTGCAGTGGGTTGATAGCCAACAGGATTCCACATACCGCTAATCTCATTAAGGGCAGCAGGGTTAGGGTCCACAGAATACCGCAAAATACACCTACAGCTGCATCTTGTTGATTGCAGCAGGTTTAGGATAGATCTACAGAATACTACATACTGTACCCACTGCTGCATCTTGTGCAGTGCAGCATGGTTAGGGTTAAAAGAATCCTGTAGAGTGTACCCACTTCTGCATCTTGTGGAGTGCATTAGTGCAATGTTGCCAGTACCCCCAATTCAACATTCCTGCCTAGAAGATGGTGGTACATTTTCACGGTACTACATGTAGCTAATTTACAGTACTGTACGTGAAGTTAATACAAAAACTGTTGCAAACTGCTCACTGACCCACAATACGTTTTGATCCTAGCAGGACCTTTCTGCCTTTGCAGGACCTTTGCCTTTGAGAAATGTCCTACTAGGATTGAAACGTCAGGCCCTCTAACTTGTGTAATTAACTGTACATTAGTAATTGATATGATGGTGTGCAATGAGCTCAGGGGTAACTGAACGGAATCCCAGAGAATCCCATAGAATTCAATCACATTGGACCTTGTTGTGTGCAGCAGGGTCAACAGAATCCCACAGAATTCAATCACATTGGATCTTGTTGAGTGCAGCAGGGTTAGGGTCAACAGAATCCCACAGAATTCAATCACATTGGATCTTGTTGAGTGCAGCAGGGTTAGGGTCAACAGAATCCCACAGAATTCAATCACTGTTGGATCTTGTTGTGTGCAGCAGGGTTAGGGTCAACAGAATCCCACAGAATTCAATCACATTGGATCTTGTTGTGTGCAGCAGGGTTAGGGTCAACAGAATCCCACAGAATTCAATCACTGTTGGATTCTGTTGTGTGCAGCAGGGTCAACAGAATCCCACAGAATTCAATCACTGTTGGATCTTGTTGTGTGCAGCAGGGTTAGGGTCAACAGAATCCCACAGAATTCAATCACTGTTGGATTCTGTTGTGTGCAGCAGGGTCAACAGAATCCCACAGAATTCAATCACATTGGACCTTGTTGTGTGCAGCAGGGTCAACAGAATCCCACAGAATTCAATCACATTGGACCTTGCTGTGTGCAGCAGGGTCAACAGAATCCCACAGAATTCAATCACTGTTGGATCTTGTTGTGTGCAGCAGGGTTAGGGTCAACAGAATCCCACAGAATTCAATCACTGTTGGATCTTGTTGTGTGCAGCAGGGTTAGGGTCAACAGAATCCCACAGAATTCAATCACTGTTGGATCTCGTTGTGTGCAGCAGGGTTAGGGTCAACAGAATCCCACAGAATTCAATCACTGTTGGATTCTGTTGTGTGTAGCAGGGTTAGGGTCAACAGAATCCCACAGAATTCAATCACATTGGACCTTGTTGTGTGTAGCAGGGTTAGGGTCAACAGAATCCCACAGAATTCAATCACTGTTAGATTCTTTTGTGTGTAGCAGGGTTAGGGTCAACAGAATCCCACAGATTTCAATCACTGTTGGATTCTGTTGTGTGTAGCAGGGTTAGGGTCAACAGAATCCCACAGAATACATGTTACACGGGCACCAGTTATTGACATGATGGTGTGCAATGGTTTCAGGGGTCACCGGTGTTCATCCAGCGGTCTGGCTGCACCTACTTCTTTGAGTGGCACAGCACAGTGGCCTGCAAGAGCTCGTCGTCCGTGCAGCCGCTGCATGAGGTGCCCTGCTCCATCTACGACAATAGCAACAAGAAGCGCGACCTAACGCCTCTCATCAAGCAGCTGGGAGGCCACCAGGTGGACTCAGACACCGAGGGGCAGCTCTATATCAACGTATGTCGGGATATCACACCAGGTAAAGGCACAAGCGGAACCTAAAAGTGATATGAGGAAATGATCCTAAGCTACTTTCTGACTCAAATTATCCAAATTGCCAAGACCCGACTTTTTCAATCCTTCTGTAGCAGTACCCTTTTTCAAAGGCCGAATGTTCTTCTGGAGGAAAATTTCTTGAGCCTATTGGAACTCTAAAGTGGAACTTCAGATTGTTAAGTACTCTAAATTTGGCTGCTGAAGTGGCCCTATGAATAAGGCCCAAGCACCAATTTCATGAAGCTGCTGTAAGCACGAAAACCTGTTAAGCATCGAAATTCATCTATCAAATGAATAAAGGAAATTCATCCATGTTTAAAGTAACATTGATGATATACAGAAATCAAAATTAACTTAGGGTTAAACAAATGGGTATTGTTAGAAAACCCAATGTGTCTATCCTTTTTGAGACCAAAAATGATTAATTTAGCAACAAAAATCCTATATTTTGGTGTGTTTAGCCTTCAGCTCGTGAACTTTGCACCAGCCCTGCATAATCTTTATTGTCTATCAGCCGTAAACACCGCACTATGGTACGCGCCGTAGTGCGCTGTATCGTCTCAGTATTTCAATCGCTGTGCTCGGCTGCTTTTGGTCTGTATGTGACGTCACATGCTCACAGGGGGAATTTTTTGGGGCGGGGCAAACAATGTTTTGGGGCGAAATTAGGTGCTAACAAAATTTTTAAAAATTAATCGTGTACTGATTATATTGTGAACATTACCTAAGAAGATTTTTTAGCTCTTTTTCAAATCCTATTTCTGTAGACCTTTTACCATGCTTCACATGATACTTATTGCATTTGACTTGTATTAAAATATATTGGGTACTTACATGTAGCATGGAATACGATTGGAACTTAGATACATGTTGCTTCTATTAAGTAAGATTTGTGGTAAGTGTTTGGCACTTTAACAGCTGAATGAATTTTGCACCAGCAGTGGATTTCACAAAGCCTTACGATGCATCGTAACTCAACTTACGATGAATAACCCATCGTAAGTTGTGATAAACTGTACGATTTCTGTGCATCATTCATTGTCTCACAACTGATAACATTTACAAAAACTGTAAAACACAGCTGCCGGCATTATTACTCTCTCCCAGGAACGTTCCCATAATTATTACTCCTGCCCTAAAGTTTCCATTGGCTTTCTGTTGATTTTGTTATCAATTTCAAAAAAATTATATCATTCACTTTCCAATGTGTCCATAGCTAAGCTCCTCATGACAATGTATCTTTGCTGCAGCAGTAAAGTCCAGTTTGACCCTTGCAATCTTCTGACACAGGTTTATTTATAGTTCCATTAACCAAGAAAAACTGAGGGGACAGGTCCTTCTCTCACATGGAACCCACATTGCGGAACAAATTACCATAGCAAATAAGTAACATTCACTCCATGGAAAATTAAAACCCATTTGAAATCGTTGTTAATCCTTGTTAAGCATGATGCTTGGGTCAAATCGTTGGCACCTTTTAGCAGTTCAGTAATTTACCGGTATTGTTGATTAATTTGCTCGGAGCCGTGCAAAAATTCTGCACTTTGGGCACTTTTTCATTGCGTTAGTGCAGAACAAGATCCCATCATTGGTCTTGCCATGAGTCTGATGAAACTGACCATAGGTCTCTCATCGTCCCCTGCTCTCCTTCCGCAGACGGGTCCACGGCAGCCTGCCCAGCGGGGACCTCGGGTTGTCGCGTCTCCGCCGATGGAACCGCCGTGGACATGGGCCAGGCCTCCCAGGCCCTGCAGATGCTAAGCCAGGACCGGCTGCAGCTGCGCTACAATGCCAGCATCAAGCCCGAGGGCTGCCGCAGCATGCCGCAAGTCACCATCGTATTTGTCTGCCCGAGGGAAGGTGGCAGGAACGAGGGGGTAAGCAACATGGTGGAGCGCTGTTGGGCTCTCAGGTCACAATTCTTTGGGAAGAAAAGGACTTCACAACAGGGGCCAATTTCAGAAAGTCTCTTAAGCACTTCGCGCCGGGTCTTTTTCCAGTGCCTATGACCGCCATACAGGGTTTTTTGAACAATGCATCATTTTCAAATCTCGCTAAAACAATCTCTGTGAAATTCTGTGAAATTCTGTGAAATAGATAAATCAATCCACTCCAGGCAGTCAAATCTTCGAGTGTACAGATTGTGGTGAAGAATGTGGGTGGAATTCCACTGCCTGACCGACGACCGTTGGGCTGTGTGGCATGCCAACACAATGTCCCCGCGTGCTTTCAGCGGCAGCGCGGAATCCCTCGATCATCCACAGTAAAGGCCCCACAATTGCACAATTACTGCTGCTAATCTTGTACATGTAGTTCATGTGGCAACTTGCGTCAAAAACGGTCTTTGTCATGATTCGTATTACATGTGTACTTTGTTCTAAGCATAGTCAAACCAACGGAGATCCGATTTCGGAGGTCCTGGCGTGAAGTGGTTAAGCACCAAAATTTGCTTAAGCATGAAAAATCCTCCTTCAAATATTCAGGTTGCCAGCCAAAGTTCCACTTGTATTTCATGTGAAGCAACCAATATTTGAATACAAGTCAAGTACAGCAAGCATCAAGTGAAATATGGTTGGCAATCGCGTTTGAACCAGGGAAGGAATTTCTTGCTTAGAAAATGTTCATGCTTAAGCAGCTCTATGAAATTGGGCCCAGGCCTAGTCACTGAAGAAGCTTGCTAGCCTTTGGTTAATCCTGCCTATCGCAGGATGATAAGCGGCGCACAGACACCATACGATCTATCACAACTTGTGACGAGTTATCAGTCTTAAGTTAAGTTCTGATGCATTGTAAGGCTTTGTGAAATTCACCCCCGAATTGTTTTTACTAGACAGGTGGTTGATTTTATCAAACTCATTGTAACTTACGACCAATTGCAAGGCGATGAGCAATGCACAAAAGCCATACAGCTTATCTCAACTTGCATCGTAAGTTGAGTTACGATACATTGTAAAGCTTTGTGAAAACCACCCCTGTGCCCTTTTAGAAACAACTTTCATGGCATTACGTTGTAAATTAGGAGGCACTGACGTTTCGATCCTAGCAGGTCCTGCTAGGTTTGAAATGTCTCCAAAGGAGAAAGGTCCTGCTAGGATCTAAACATCAGGCCCTCCTTATCTGTGACATTTGTGTCAACTATATTTGCAGTATGAAAAATGACTGCCGAACCTGTCAAAACTTCAGACCCTCTTAATTTATTATACATTTTTTTTCATTTTGGTCAGTATGCAACATATGTGTACGTATATTACTCAACAACAAATAGTCAACTGTTTTTGATTGGGCTGGGGCACTGTTGATCGGTGAACCTTTACCTACCGTATATCTCTCCAGAGATCACAACCCCTCCCCCTCACTCGCTATCAGTCAGTCTCTTGGTCGTTTTCCTTTGAAGAGCCAACACCCCAAGCTCATCTCGGACACCAACTGCAACTACGAGGTGGAGTGGATGACAGAGTTTGCCTGCGAGGCTGAGATGCTGACCACCATGGATTGCGCCTTCACCAACGAGCAGCACGGGTTGGACTTGGACCTGAGCCCCCTCACAAACGTCGACCGTAAGTCTTCCCAGAAATAGAACCCATGCCTCTAGATTAATGTGGCACTAGATAAGGGCAATACTGGACACTGGATTAATGACAGTAAAGCCGGGTGGCTCTGTTTATAAATCATTTCGTTGGTTCTGACAGGACCCTAATCCTACAGTTCCTCTCAGAACCACACTAATAATTTTAACTGCACGTCTTGGCACCGCAAACTATTCTTGACTTTGCCTTTGAGAAAGGTTTTGCTTGGATCAAAACTTCAGGCCCTCAATCTTTTAAGATTTATGTATTGCAAGTCATTTTAGTCAGTGAGCAGTGTGCAACAGTTTTTTTGTATGTACTTCATATTCTTGACTTTCACGAATCTGCTGTATTATTTATTGTCCTCTCTTTCTTTCTTTCAGAACAACATCCCTACGTGGTGGAGGATGGGGACTATAAGTACTATCTGGATGTGTGCCAGGACATAGGCTTACCATGTGGGAATGTAGACTCCAACGGAGCTGTTTGCCAAGAGAATTTGCAAGCCAGTCGCGTTGTTGCCGGCGTCAGTGCGGGCCATGTGCTCAGGTGAAAGACAAAACATGTAGGCAGTAGACTGTTGATAGTGATGGGAGCCGTATAATCTCGCGTCTTTCAAAAGTCAGTGCATGCAATCTTGTGTCTTTCTAAAGTCAATGCATACACTCTTGTATCTTTCAAAAGTCAGTGCATACAATCTTGTGTCTTTCTAAAGTCAATGCATGCAATCTTGTGTCTTTCTAAAGTCAATGCATACAATCTTGTATCTTTCAAAAGTCAGTGCATACAATCTTGTGTCTTTCAAAAATGAATGCATACAATCTTGTGTCTTTCAAAAGTCAGTGCATCTCGTGTCCTTCAAAAATCAGTTCATACAATCAGGGCACACTTTATTGTGTCCTTTGAAACTCAGTGGAACAATTCTTGTGTCCCTCAAGAGCTCTATGGGCTACTTAGGCCCTACAGTCCTTTGGTTCATAACGCTCTTTTTATATTTCCAAATTACTATGTGATTTTGGAAGGGCTATCAAGTTGGATTTGCAGCCAGTAGGTTTGGGGATAGCCAGGTCCCTTGTAAAGCTATCTTGCCCGAGTTGTGCAGTCCTGAAAATCCTTCAAAAGCAGTGGATGGAGTCCCACATGAAGTTAGGTTGACCACATGCTTAGAGTCCCACGTCTCTCTCAATCCTTACAATACAAGGCTATTATTGCTAACTGTGTGTGACCTGTGCTTGCCAGGTATGCTGATGGAGAGTTGACCTTGACGTACAAAGGAGGTGATGTTTGCCCCCACAACCAGTTTCCACGCATGTCTATCATCTCATTTGAGTGCAACAAGACAGCAGGTATGTGTGTGGCACATGAAATAACTAGCATTCTATGCAGTTGCCTTTCAGTCCCATATACACATGTACTTTGTGCACAGTTGCCTTTCAGTCCCATATACTTTGTACACAGTTGCCTTTCAGTCCCATATACTTTGTACACAGTTGCCTTTCAGTCCCATATACTTTGTGCACAGTTGCCTTTCAGTCCCATATACTTTATACACAGTTGCCTTTCAGACCCATATACTTTGTGCACAGTTGCCTTTCAGTTCCATATACTTTATACACAGTTGCCTTTCAGACCCATATACTTTGTGCACAGTTGCCTTTTAGTCCCATATACCTTGTGCACAGTTGCCTTTCAGTCCCATATACTTTGTACACAGTTGCCTTTCAGTCCCATATACTTTATACACAGTTGCCTTTCAGACCCATATACTTTGTGCACAGTTGCCTTTCAGTCCCATATACTTTGTGCACAGTTGCCTTTCAGACCCATATACTTTGTGCACAGTTGCCTTTCAGTCCCATATACTTTATACACAGTTGCCTTTCAGACCCATATACTTTGTGCACAGTTGCCTTTCAGTCCCATATACTTTGTGCACAGTTGCCTTTCAGTCCCATATACTTTGTACACAGTTGCCTTTCAGTCCCATATACTTTGTACACAGTTGCCTTTCAGTCCCATTTGTGCACAGTTGTGATTGAGTCCCATATACTTTGTATGCAGTCTAAAGCCAGTATGTGTATGGTATTTGTTTCCAGACATTGGACATCCCACCTTTGTCACGGAGACAGAGTGCACCTATATGTTTGAGTGGCAGACCAAGCATGCATGCCTGGACCATCCGGTGGGCAAGAGCTGCCACCTGGACTTTGGTGGCCAGCGCTACGACCTCTCGCCGTTGGTGCGAGAAACAGGCACCAACTGGCAGGCTCTAGACGGCCAGCACAAGCACCAGAGCAAGGGCGAGGACCAAGTCAGTGGGGAGGGACAATACTTCATCAATGTTTGCTCTGAGATCCTGCCGACCGGCATGGAACAGCATGCCCCTTGCCCGGACAAATCTGCTGCCTGCTTCATAGGTTGTATTTCAGTCTCATTTAGTTTGTGCATAGTCACCTGTCAGTCACATTACATGTACCTTGTTGTACACAGATGCCTTTCAGTCCCATATAGTGCTTTAGTCCCACCTTGTATACATACATGTATCGTGGGAACCCCCGTTTTCGACGCTACATGATTTCGACGCTTAGCCTTCTAACTCACATCGCACTATGAAAACAACTCTGTATAACGATCTCAGACTTCGTATCTTACAGTTGGTTTCCTGCTCTTGTCCGTCACCAAAAATGTGGAAAGTTAAGGCTTTTCCAGTAGGCCAAACTCGTGTGATTCAAAAAGTTGCTCTTTTGGGGTCTATTTTTCTAGGTACAAAATTGGCATTTGCTTCGAAGCTCCAGTTTTCTTTATTGTTGGTCCTAAAAAAAATCTGAGTGAACCATAACAAACCCCAACATCTGTAGAAAAAAAATATATCACGCAACTTGAGGCAGTCCGTTCTGGGTAAAAACTATGGAGGCTACTATAGGGCGTCTAGCTTATATAATTTTTTAAATATTTTTTTATTATTATTATTTAAAGAGAAAAAGTAACATGGCCCAATAGGCTTTTTTAAAAAATGAAAAAAAATAAAAGGGCAGCTAGAGAAAGTACCAAGAAGGAGGAAATGTGTCTCTGGAGTGACATTGGGAAAGGTCATAACTGAAGAAGCAGCGAGAAAGAGGATTGTGGAGTTTTTTTTAAACGTCACAAAAGAAGACATCAACAAGACCAATACGTTTTAAGCATAAATTATGAATGATTTGAGGAAAGTGTTAGAAGCAGTGTGGAAAAACAAAAACATAGATGAACACAAAAAAACATACAGGGAAGAATTTTACAGTGCCACACAGCATTTTGAGTTATTTTAAGAATTTATTTTGCGTTTGGCTGTACTGGGACACCTTACTAAACACCACCGACGAAAATAGGTGACGATGCTTACTGCGCGGTGCACCGCGGACGTCAACAAAACCGGGTAATCTTACGGAAGTGACAGGCTTGATCAACCTTCTCTATGATTATTCTAATAGTCTGTGGTGTGGACAAAGTGACTGAGACCTCTTTTAGAGTGATACTTTCGTCCACATTGTTCAGTTTGAAGAAAAGTCCTTATATCGTCGAAAACCGGTTATTGGAGGATATGCCTTTCAGTCCCATATACTTTGTACACGGTTAACTTTCAGTCCCATATACTTTGTACACAGTTGCCTTTCAGTCCCATATACTTTGTACACAGTTGCCTTTCAGTCCCATATACTTTGTACACAGTTGCCTTTCAGTCCCATATACTTTGTACACAGTTGCCTTTCAGTCCCATATACTTTGTACACAGTTGCCTTTCAGTCCCATATACTTTGTGCACAGTTGCCTTTCAGTCCCTACGTTTCACTTTATAGTTGCCTTTCAGTCCCATATACTTTGTACACAGTTGCCTTTCAGTCCCATATACCTTGTGCACAGTTGCCTTTCAGACCCATATACCTTGTGCACAGTTGCCTTTCAGTTCCATATACCTTGTGCACAGTTGCCTTTCAGTCCCATATACTTTGTACACAGTTGCCTTTCAGTCCCATATACTTTATACACAGTTGCCTTTCAGACCCATATACCTTGTGCACAGTTGCCTTTCAGTTCTATATACCTTGTGCACAGTTGCCTTTCAGTCCCATATACTTAATACACAGCTCCCTGTTAGTCCCATATATTTTGTATGTAGTTGCCTTTCAGTCCAATGTAGTCCCTGTTTCATTGCCGGCTTTTGTTTCTGCCTCAGATGACAGCAACAAGGCCATCAGCCTTGGCCAGTACACAGAGTCTCCAGCCTTCAGCAATGGGCACATTACATTGACCTACTACAACGGAAGTGATTGCAAAGGCCAGGCTAAGACAGTCATCACATTCCTCTGTGCTTACGGTAAGAATTCAAATCTCCAACCAAACCAAAGGCCTGGATTCCAATCCTGGCCTATTCAAATACATGTGTATGATATACTTTCGTGATGGATACCCCCCAAAAAATGTCTTGAATTTCAAAATAAAGTACGGTTCTCAAGAATTTATTTTTTGGCATATTGTTCACCACCAAAGAACATACGATACTACAATTCAGTCAAACTAGATTTTAGAGTTCACAGTGTCACGGTCTCCTTTTTCGTGGTCTTTTCTCACACAGGTGATTTGGAGAGTGCGCCCTCTATCGTCCGCAAATCCCTTGGCAACTGTCTGTACGAGTTTGAGTGGAGGACCGCTGCTGCCTGCCCCCTTGGACACAAATTGGGGACAGATTGCCGTGTCTTTGACGATGATGCCGGTACGTTTGTGCCCCAAAATTAGACCCTGGCCTCGCTCAACTTTATACTGATTGCTGTGTTTTTTATAGCAGCTGTAATTTATGTGTGAGGAAAAGGCAACTTTGATATCTGAAAGGTTCCAGTAATGTCCTAGTTGGGATTTGGGGGTTGCTTTTTGGCAGCGACCTCTACTTTCCTTCCCTGAGTCTTTGGTTTGAAAAATCCTTTTGTCTTGTTTGGTTTGTTAGCCTTACCTGATTTTTGACAGGTTGGATGGAACTTGTCTGCCACATAGATGGAGTGTATGATTTGCTTTGGACTGCTCACCCGTGCCAGTTCTATTTGTCAGCCGTGGCTGGCAGTCTACCACCAATAGGGATGGAGGCTAATGCCTTGTTTCAGACTATTCACCTCTCTCCCAGTTCTATTTGTCAGCCTTGACTGGCAGTCTACCACTAATAGGGATGGTGACTCATGCCTTGCATCAGACTAGACACCCCACCGGTTCTATTTGTCAGCCTTGGCTGGCAGTCTGCCACTAGTAGAGATAAGGCTTATGCTTTGCTTCAGACTAGTCACCCACCAAGTTCTATTCATTGATTTTGCCTGGTAATTTTCCATGAATACAGATGGAACAATCACAAAAACAAGAAATTTAAAAAAGAAAACTTTGACTGGACGGGGACTTGAACCTGATACCTGGAAAGAAAGTGCATGGGAATTTTGAATCTATCTCTCCTCTGCAGGGTTCTCCTTTGATCTGAGTAGGCTGTCCTCAGAGACCTACAAAATAACAACCAATTCATACGAGTACTACCTAGGCATCTGTGCAGCAATCACCAACACCCCTTGTAATGACGGCAACAACGCAGATGCAGCGGCCTGCCAGTTCCAGCCTAGCACCGGTGATCAGCCAGAGTAAGATTCTTCCCCATCTCCCCATCTCCATCCATTTATCCTCTCCCCAAACCCTCCTCTTGCACCGCCAAACCCCCAGAATATCTGCTCAACAAGCAAGTTCATCCATTTCTCTTAAGCCCACACTAGGACGTAGACCCAATCAGCCCTAACAGTATCACCATTGCTTGGTAATACAGATTTGAATCTACCACTCTACGTCGATCAGCTCGGTAGTCCAGTGGTTAAGACGTCTGCATTAGAAAGAAGCAGCCTATTTCAAGAAAAGATGCATAAGTTATGGAACTTACAAATGTTGCGTAAGTCTTGCGCCACACAGACTCTTTTCAGCAATATTTAGCAAAGGCAGCAAAATGTTAACGTACGCAACATTTGAAGTTTCTCGAAATCGGCAGCAGGAGAAGAGGTGTTCAAATCCCACCCCAGCTGCATGTTTTGTGTGTCATTGTACACTCTGATTGTGGTTGTTTGTGGTTTTTTTTTTCAAGAGATGAGTGGGTCATCGGTCGGGTCAACTCTTCCCTGGAGTACTACGACGGCATCGTCAAGTTGACGTACCTCCATGGAGACCAGTACCGCACAACTCCAGGCCAAGACCCCATCAGTCGCAGAGTAAGCTCAACCTCTCCCCTTGCCTCTTCTTCTTCCCTGACCCCATTGCGGAGGATTGGGGGCTTGAATCCCACTGTTGCCTGCGAGTTCCTCCTTCAGAGCGATCATCCACGTTGTTCATCTGGGAATTTAAAGCGCTGCTTTTGCTTGCTTGTGAGCATCAGTGCACTAAGGTTTTTGGGAATCTAAAATGTTATTCCATGAAACAAAAATTACTCCTCCTCCTGAAGACACACTGTCTGAAGCATCAAGTGAAACCCTCCCGTTCTTTTCAGAACCACACTCACTCACAAAAGAGATTCTCGTACATGGTGTCACCGGAAACCTACTCTATTAAAAAATATATATATTTTTCAGCGCAAGAATTTGATTGGTACTCCTGTGTAGAAAGGCGCTGCTATTGGATTGTGCACAATCATATATTTTGAGGCTATGCTGTTTGCTATTTGGTAGAAGTATGGAGGTCTCTGTTTCGCAGGTAACATTTTAAATGAACTACTTTCCTGTTCCAGACAGAGATAGCTTTCCTGTGCGGTCCAGATCAGAACCCCGGTGCCCCTGAATACAAGTACGAAGCCAACAATGCCTACATCTTTAACTGGTACACTAAATATGCCTGCCCTGAGGAGCCCATTGAGTGCGTGGTCACCAGTGAAACAGACCACCGACAGTACGACCTTTCAAGGTAAGTCTACCTTTAAAAAAATTGTTATTTTAGATGTACAACTCGTTCCTGTGTAGCCATCCTTCCCTATTGGTCATCTGTCTGCCCCAGTCATCCGTCCAGGTCTTAGCCAGCCTGTTGTCTGTTCATAAGAATGCAGCAGTCCTCCTCTTAAAAGTCCCAGTCTCTTGCCCTTGTTCACTCCAGCTTGTCCAAGGCGCTGGAGGAGGACAACTGGTCCATCGTGGACAACTCGGATCCCACCGGTAACCGCAAGAAGTACTACATCAACGTATGCCGTTCCATCAACCCAGTCAAGGGCTGCGGGGCTTTTGCCGGAGTCTGCCAAACTGAATTCCAGCAGGGCAAGGTAAGAGAGAGAGAGAGGGAGAGGGAGGGGGAGAGAGAAAGGG
Organism: Luidia sarsii; assembly: GCA_949987565.1. Lineage (NCBI taxonomy): Eukaryota > Metazoa > Echinodermata > Asteroidea > Paxillosida > Luidiidae > Luidia > Luidia sarsii. The sequence goes on along the minus strand of OX465114.1, from coordinate 18,691,130 downwards.
GGAAAGGAGGGAAAGAGAGAGGGAGGAGGGAGAGGGGGGGGGGAGAGGGAGGGAGAGGGAGGGAGATGAAGGGAGAGGGAGGGAGAGGGAGGGAGTGAGGATGAGAGGGAGGGAGAGGGGGGAGATGTAGGGAGAGGGAGGGTGAGGGAGGGAGAGGGAAGGAGTGAGGATGGAGAGGGAGGGAGAGGGGGGGAGATGTAGGGCGAGGGAGGGAGAGTGAGGGAGAGGGAGGGAGGGAGAGGGAGAGAGAGGTAGGGAGAGGGAGGGAGAGGGGGGAGATGTAGGGCGAGGGAGGGAGAGTGTGGGAGAGGGAGGGAGAGGGAGAGGGAGGGAGGGAGAGGGAGGGAGGGAGATGGAGGGAGATAGAGGGAGGAGGGCAAGAGATGAAGAGAGGGGTGAGAGACGTAGAGAGGGAGATGGAGGGAGAGAAAGAGGGAGGAGGGAGACCGGGCCATTAGAGTTAATTTTCAGCTGACCCGCATTTTTTCAGTGCTTGTCATTCTGATCTAAACAGTTCTACTTCGCTTTCATTCTTCAGGTCTAGAATTTTTCACCATGGTTGACAGAGATGGTTTTTTTCCTTCAAACTGGCAGCCAGGTCAGTTGTGGATGTGCCATACACTTTCATCCTAGCCGGACCTTTCTCAAGGACAGAATCATAGAATGCACTCAAACCGGCGCCGATCATTTAGAAACCTGATCTCTGATGAATCCTCGCTGACCCTTCCAGCCACATTTCCCCTTGACGATTCCCTTTTCTTTCTTTCCTTTCCCTCTGTGCTCAGGAAGTTGTGAAAATTGCCTCACTGGGAGTGCCCAAGTCCAGGCCGGTCATCGAGAGCAACGGTCACATTCTGTTGACTTACGTCAACGGCAGCCGCTGCAACAACAACCAGGGCCAGGTGGAGAGTCGCATACACTTCAGTTGTCGCAAAGGTGTCCTGGTAAGAACGCAAGAAGAAAAAAGGTTCCAGTCGTGCTTTGATTCAAACTGTGGATGGGATTCCTGGCTCGGGAAGTTTAGGTGGGAAGTTTAGACATGGAGAAACTGCTGACTAGTTGAAATGTGGAGTGAAAGTTCTCTCACAGAATGGAGGAGAGATACATGTAGCTGACTAGATGAACTGTTTGTAAGTTGAACTGTGGAGTGAAAGTGTTCACACTGAATAGAGGAGATAGCTGACTAGTTAAACCATGGAGTGATAGCTGACTGGTTGAATTGTGGGGAGATAGCTTGGTGATTTGATATCGATGATTTTTAGCTGTATTGCAACTCTGGAGACATTTCTTCTGAAATTTCTTCTGATTCAATGAGTGTTTGGCCTACAAACAATGTATGATTAGCACTGCATGCTCAGTGCTTTGCCCTATTGCTCGCTGAAAGAAAGAAATAAAGAAACAAACCTCAACATCTTACTCTTCCCTCCTCCCAGGGGAGCAGCCCGCGCCTCTTGGAGAAGGTCAACGACTGCCTCTACTCCTTCATCTGGGAGACGGAGGCAGCGTGCCCCATTGGCACGGCCGAGGCCGAGGCCTGCTCCATCCGGGACCCCAACTCCCAGTACGTCTTCAACCTGCAGACGCTGGTCAAGCCACCGGGCAGCTTCTACACGGTCACGGCGCCCTCTGGAGACGAGTTCCAGGTAGGCGCCTAAGCCGGCAACAGGGCTTTTTGTATACTTGGCCAAGTCTTGAGTAGCGCTGCCAAATTTACCCCCAAGAACTTTGATTGGAATCCACTCATTCTCTTCTGCTACCCCTACCCTCCTCTCTTTCAGCTGAATATCTGTGGTAATGTCACCGGCCCCACTACCCTCTGTAGCCAGACTGACGGGGTGCCCAGTGCCTGCAAGATTGGCACGGACACCACAGTGGAGACCCTTGGCTACCTGCCACCCAGCCTGCAGTTCTCCGATGACGGACTCCTGAAGCTCAAGTATCAGGTTGACAACGTCCCCCTGGGTGAGTGACCTCTCGGGCATCTGACCTCTTATCTTCCTGGATCGCTCCACCTGAGTTGGTTGCCCCATTAGGAAGGTGGAGAATCCTTGTCAGTTCTTCGGTGCATTGACCATTTCGCATTTTGTCTGTGGCTTTTGCTGTACTACACATTTATTTTGTGTAGCTTGAAAAGAGTTTGTTTAAAGCATAGACAATAGTGGTGACCAGATTCACAGAGGGCCCGGCACATAGCAACACTGGACAGCCGTGTCTAACCGGCTCCCTGCGTGCACGGTTCCCTTCCCTGCCCCTAGATCAATACAGGGAGACGGAGATCACGTTCCTGTGTCGGCGCGACTCCCCGGACGCCGACAAGGCCCTGAGGTTCCACAGTCGGGTGGACTCCACCTACATCTTTGACTTTGAGACGGCGCTGGCCTGCCCACCTGAGTCGGTGGACTGCCTGGTGTCGGACGGCCAGGGCAACCAGTACGACCTGTCCCCGCTGGCCAAGGAGACGGGCAACTGGGAGGCCGTAGACACCCAGCCTGACACTAACATCCGCTACTACATCAACGTCTGCCGGCCTGTCAACTCGGTCACCTCCATCACTCAGTTTTGTCCCGGTGAGTGTCTTTCAATCCATAGAGCTCTATAAATAAACTAGAGTGCGCACTCATCGCGTGAAGCGTGCCGACAAGGGGACTGCGACGCCATTACCAAAGAGGGCAAATGCATGGATCTCTATTGGGCAAGCTAATCCCAATTTTTTTACAAAAGAAAGAAGGACATTAAAATTTGCCAATCCCTTGAGGTATTGATGCCCTTTCCTTTTTATTACTAAAATCATTTCTGTAACATTTTAGTTTCCGCATTCACAACCTTTCGGCTATACCTTTCCCCATTCATATTACGCACGATTGCTACTGACATCCGGGCACATCGAGCTGAAGTTGACCTCTTTGGTAATGGCGGATGCGCGTCCATGTTGGCACACGTTCGTACCATGCGTTGATAGGGAAGTGTTGTACACTGAAGCTCTGCTTTTAGTGGTTAGTACCCTTCCTGTAATTGATGACGTCTGGCTTGACCCAAGTGGTCATTCGCCGACCAGAGTTGATTGTTTATCCAGCTGTACTTGAGCATTGAAATGAAGCCGGACTGCCTCCTTGGCCTTACAGGGGGACCCATAGGGGCCTGTCAGACTGATGGAAACAAGGCTTACAGCATGGGCTATGTACAAGCCATGCCTGAGGCTGCGGCAGATGGCTCACTAAGCATCCGTTATGTCAACGGTGACCTCTGTGATGGCACCAACAGCCGCAGCACCCGCATCAACTTTGAGTGTTCCACCACACCGGTAAGTTACGTGCCTTCTTCTCCTCTGTCCCTGTCCCTCTACCTGTCCCTGTACCTCTACCTGTCCCTGTTCCTCTCCCCTCCCTGTCCCTATCCCTGTCCCTGTCCCCTCCCTGTTCATCTCCTGTCCCTGTCCCTGTCCCCATCCCCTCCCTGTTTATCTCCCCTCCCTGTTCCTGTCCCTGTTCCTGTCCCTCTCCCTCTCCCTCTCCCTCTCCCTCTCCCTCTCCCTCTCCCTCTCCCTCTCCCTCTCCCTCTCCCTCTCCCTCTCCCTCTCCCTCTCCCTCTCCCTCTCCCTCTCCCTCTCCCTCTCCCTCTCCCTCTCCCTCTCCCTCTCCCTCTCCCTCTCCCTCTCCCTCTCCCTCTCCCTCTCCCTCTCCCTCTCCCTCTCCCTCTCCCTCTCTCTCTCCCTCTTCCTCTACCTCTCTCTTTCCCTCTCCCTCTCCCTCTCCCTCTCCCTTTCTCTCACCCTGTCCCTCTCCCTTTCCCTTTCCTTGTCCTTGTCCCTCTCTCTCATCTTTTCCTGTATGCAATGTCACAACTGATGATCTGCTCATCCCCATGTAGGGTTCCCCTGTGTTCCAGCTCAGGACAGAGAGCTGTGAGTATGTCTTCAGCTGGGAGACTCCCGCAGCATGCTCAGTCAAGGTAGGCAGTAAGGATGGCTCTTAAAAAGATCAAACAAAAATCAATCTTAAATTTAACGCCAGCCACTTATTTGAACTTTTTGAGTTCACATCTAGCTCAGGGTGCTTACATGTATGTTTCTTTTTTCAAGTGGGCAAAGCAGTGAGCATCCTGTGCTAATCCCATGTCAAGTTGGGCAAAGCAGTGAGCATCCTGTGCTAATCCCATGTTGAGTTGGGCAAAGCAGTAAGCATCCTGTGCTAATCCCATGTTGAGTTGGGCAAAGCAGTGAGCATCATGTGCTAATCCCATGTCGAGTTGGGCAAAGCAGTGAGCATCCTGTGCTAATCCCATGTTGAGTTGGGCAAAGCAGTGAGCATCCTGTGCTAATCCCATGTCAAGTAGGCAAAGCAGTGAGCATCCTGTGCTAATCCCATGTCGAGTTGGGCAAAGCAGTGAGCATCCTGTGCTAATCCCATGTTGAGTTGGGCAAAGCAGTAAGCATCCTGTGCTAATCCCATGTTGAGTTGGGCAAAGCAGTAAGCATCCTGTGCTAATCCCATGTTGAGTTGGGCAAAGCAGTGAGCATCCTGTGCTAATCCCATGTCGAGTTGGGCAAAGCAGTGAGCATCCTGTGCTAATCCCATGTCGAGTTGGGCAAAGCAGTGAGCATCCTGTGCTAATCCCATGTAAAGTTGGGCAAAGCAGTGAGCATCCTGTGCTAATCCCATGTAAAGTTGGGCAAAGCAGTGAGCATCCTGTGCTAATCCCATGTCGAGTTGGGCAAAGCAGTGAGCATCCTGTGCTAATCCCATGTCGAGTTGGTCAAAGCAGTGAGCATCCTGTGCTAATCCCATGTTGAGTTGGGCAAAGCAGTAAGCATCCTGTGCTAATCCCATGTTGAGTTGGGCAAAGCAGTGAGCATCCTGTGCTAATCCCATGTCGAGTTGGGCAAAGCAGTGAGCATCCTGTGCTAATCCAATGTAAAGTTGGGCAAAGCAGTGAGCATCCTGTGCTAATCCCATGTCAAGTAGGCAAAGCAGTGAGCATCCTGTGCTAATCCCATGTCAAGTGGGCAAAGCAGTGAGCATCCTGTGCTAATCCCATGTCAAGTTGGGCAAAGCAGTGAGCATCCTGTGCTAATCCCATGTCAAGTTGGGCAAACCTTCATTGAATTCCATTCTCACCAATGCAAAAGTCATTCTATATCTATTATGCGACATGTCAACCACAACTGTACAGATTCAAATCCACCTCATAACCTTGGCCAGTTCTGTGGTCAAGTGCTCAAGAGGTCTGCACTAGAAAGCAGAAGACGTTGGTTCAAATCCTGGTCAAGCTTCCTGTATATTTTTCAAACATTCAATCAAAGTATAGACCATAGTGCTGATCACACGTGTAGTTGGACAAAAACCTTCATGGAGTGTTCTTCTTCTATCTCTCTGTGCTAACCCTTCCTAGAGGGTCAAGGGGTCGGGGTGCAAAGTCAAGGTGCCCAACTACGAGTTTGAGTACGACCTCTCGCCATTGCGCAACGAGCAGAAGGACTATGTGGTGAGCGCAGAGCCCTATGAGTACAGGATCAACATCTGCGGGCCGCTGGTCGGTGGAGAGGAAGAGTGTCAAGGTGGGAGTGTCGGGGCGTGCCAGAAAAAATCTGATCCCCAAGGATTCATTAAAAATGCTGGTAAGATGTTTATTGGCTTTTGTTCTGTGCTATGACTGCCTTTCTGAATCAGTCTCATATACTTTGTACACAGTTGCCTTTCAGTCTCATATACTTTGTGCACAGTTGCCTTTCAGTCTCATATACTTTATACACAGTTGCCTTTCAGTCCCATATACCTTGTACACAGTTGCCTTTCAGTCCCATATACTTTATACACAGTTGCCTTTCAGTCCCATATACTTTGTACACAGTTGCCTTTCAGTCTCATATACTTTATACACAGTTGCCTTTCAGTCCCATATACTTTGTACACAGTTGCCTTTCAGTCCCATATACTTTGTGCACAGTTGCCTTTCAGTCCCATATACTTTGTGCACAGTTGCCTTTCAGACCCATATACTTTGTGCACAGTTGCCTTTCAGTCCCATATACTTTATGCACAGTTGCCTTTCAGTCCCATATACTTTGTGCACAGTTGCCTTTCAGTCCCATATACTTTATGCACAGTTGCCTTTCAGTCTCATATACTTTGTACACAGTTGCCTTTTAGTCCCATATACTTTATGCACAGTTGCCTTTCAGTCCCATATACTTTGTGCACAGTTGCCTTTCAGTCCCATATACTTTGTGCACAGTTGCCTTTCAGTCCCATATACTTTGTGCACAGTTGCCTTTCAGTCCCATATACTTTGTGCACAGTTGCCTTTCAGTCCCATATACTTTGTGCACAGTTGCCTTTCAGTCCCATATACTTTATGCACAGTTGCCTTTCAGTCCCATATACTTTATGCACAGTTGCCTTTCAGTCTCATATACTTTGTGCACAGTTGCCTTTCAGTCCCATATACTTTGTGCACAGTTGCCTTTCAGTCCCATATACTTTGTGCACAGTTGCCTTTCAGTCCCATATACTTTATACACAGTTGCCTTTCAGTCCCATATACTTTATACACAGTTGCCTTTCAGTCCCATATACTTTATACACAGTTGCCTTTCAGTCCCATATACTTTATACACAGTTGCCTTTCAGTCCCATATACTTTGTACACAGTTGCCTTTCAGTCCCATATACTTTATACACAGTTGCCTTTCAGACCCATATACTTTATACACAGTTGCCTTTCAGTCCCATATACTTTATGCACAGTTGCCTTTCAGTCCCATATTCTTTGTACACAGTTGCCTTTCAGACCCATATATTTTATACACAGTTGTCTTTCAGTACTTTATACACAGTTGCCTTTCAGACCATATACTTTGTGCACAGTTGCCTGTCAGTCTCATATACTTTGTACACAGTTGCCTTTCAGTCCCATATACTTTATACACAGTTGCCTTTCAGTCCCATATACTTTATACACAGTTGCCTTTCAGTCCCATATACTTTATACACAGTTGCCTTTCAGTCCCATATACTTTGTACACAGTTGCCTTTCAGTCCCATATACTTTATACACAGTTGCCTTTCAGACCCATATACTTTATACACAGTTGCCTTTCAGTCCCATATACTTTATGCACAGTTGCCTTTCAGTCCCATATTCTTTGTACACAGTTGCCTTTCAGACCCATATATTTTATACACAGTTGTCTTTCAGTACTTTATACACAGTTGCCTTTCAGACCATATACTTTGTGCACAGTTGCCTGTCAGTCTCATATACTTTGTACACAGTTGCCTTTCAGTCCCATATACTTTGTGCACAGTTGCCTTTCAGACCCATATACTTTGTACACATCCACATTCTTCATCCCTCCACTGATCCGAACTTCTATAATATTATCATCACAGGAATCTTCAATCAAGAACTGGAGTACATTGATGGCACCCTGAAGCTCAACTACACCAGTGGCATTAAGAATTGTCATTCCAACACCTACGAGAGATCCACTGCCATCAACTTCTTCTGTGACGAAGGCGTTCAAGGTATTACATATTCAGTTGCAATTGTGTGCAGCATCCAATGGTAAATGTATTGTCTACAGAATGAAAACCCGCTTAGCGGGTAAATGTGGTAAGTTCATTGATTATTAGATGGTTTATTGCTTAGCATACATTGTTTGGACTAAGTTACAACTTGTTTGTGTTTGACAAAGGAAATGGCGCGCCGACATTCATCAATGAAGAGTCTGATTGCACCTACATCTTTGAGTGGGTCACCCCTCTTGCCTGCCCTCCGTTCAAGGTAGGTGGGAAGCAGTCTTATAACTTCTGGGCGGACTAGGTTCTATTTGTCAGCCTTGACTGGCAGTCTACCACCAATAGGAATGGAGGCTCATGAATTTTCTTCAGACTAGTCACCCCTCTCCCAGTTCTATTTGTCAGCCTTGACTGGCAGTCTACCACCAATAGGGATGGAGGCTCATGCCTTGCTTCAGACTAGTCACCCCTCTCCCAGTTCTATTTGTCAGCCTTGACTGGCAGTCTACCATTAATAGGGATGGAGGCTCATGCCTTTTCTTCAGACTAGTCACCCCTCTCCCAGTTCTATTTGTCAGCCTTGACTGGCAGTCTACTGCCAGTATGGATTGAGGCTCATGCCTTATTTAAGATTAGTCACCCCTCCAAGTTCTGTTCGTCAGTCTGTCTTCACCGCGAAAATGAAACAGAATGTGAACCGATTAGTCAGTGTGCATGGTAGGTTGAATTGCCTAGACTCATGGCTATTGACAATGCTGGTAACAGTACCTCATTGACAAAATCTCAACTGCTTGCTCGGCATTGGCTGGTGGCTGGTCGCAGGTGGTGGAGTGCAGCTACAGTGACAACCAGCAGCAGTTTGACCTAGCACCGCTGGCCAGGGTGGACGACAATTACCGCGTGGATCCCATGGCTACGGTGGGCAACGATGTCTACTACATCAACGTGTGCCGCTCCCTGCTGCACAAGGCCAGCGCCCAAGGTCAGTCTCCCACTCCAGCCCACCTAACCTCCTGGTTGAGTTAACTGCCTTTATATCCACATTCACTGGTCTCTTCTGCACAAGGCCAGCACTGAACGTTAGCCTCCCATTCCAGCCTCAACTGTTAATTTCACCCGCCCTAGCCAAAGGTCAATGATCTTGACCTGAACCCAGGTGGTTGATTACTGTGGTCTGCTATGTCCTGAAGTCATTGACAGGCCAGAAAAGTCTATGGAAGTCAGCTGCAGCCACTGGCAAGTAGATTCCATACACTGGTGCGGAATTCATAAATTATCCTTGACTCTCGACACTCCTCATAGTAAGATCTGAAGGACATCAGAAGGGTTCCTATTCCGGAATCCAATTCAAGACATGATTTGCTTTTGTGCTGGGTACTTCATTGCTTCTTGTGTCTTCCTTGCTAGGTTCTGCCTGTCCACGCAACTCGGCTGCCTGCCTACAGCAAGGGGACATGTAAGTGCATCCTGACTATCCCTGTCGCACCCAGAAACTGGAATCTATCTTCAATCTTTCTCGTCAAACAAACAAGTGCAATCCCCCAGCTGCCATAGCCACGTTTACAGCAAGTGGTTATTTGCATCTGAATGAAAGCAGTAGTGTTATCCCTGGTGATATACAGCGGTTATTGGTGGAATGCTTGGTTGCACCCTGGCAAAGACTAAGCTCAGATTGAAGAGCACTCTTTCTCGACTCTTTCTCGACTGAAACTCAGTTGACTACTGAGGTTCGGCATTAGGAACTACTTGTAGGACCATGGTTCCTTCCCTGATCCCAGTAGCCTCATCTTGACCCAAATGCAGACCGCTACTGAAATGAGTGAATCCCCCCAAAAACCTGAACACATCACCTTGCACATAATAAGGCGATGCGTTTTTTGGGTCTATTTTTCAAGCAGGATTTTGGTCAGTGAGGTGGCAACATTTTGAGGTCGTCCATCGAAGCAGTGCTTTGGGCCACCTCATATATTTATTCCGTTTACAAAATGGAGGCTTATGCTCGGGCTTAGGCTTCGGTCATATTTATCTTACTTGTTATGATATCACAGGCATCTAGAAACAAGCGTTTGTCCCCAGTTTCTTGGTGAATACTCTGTACCTATCAAGCCAATTAACCTTCAAATTCGAAAACCAACCACAACCTGGATTTTGTAAACAGCCTTAGTATGCAGGGAGATACCCTGTCTCCATTGATCGTCTCCTTTTTGTTTGCTTGCAGATACATTAGTCTCGGTGAGGTCAGCAAAGGTCCCACCATGGAGAATGGTCACCTGGTGCTGCGCTACGAGTCAGGAGAGCCCTGCCCATCAGGAGGGGCCAACCGCACCTCAATCATCAGCCTGGAGTGTGACAAGGAGGGCGTGGTAAGACCACCATGCCCGTAATATTCAGTCACCTAATGGTGATATTAACCATTTCCTCAGTGATATTTTTCTATTTACCCCAATGGTGATATTTACTTTTTTTCAAAATGGTAATTTACTATTCAGCTTAGTGATATTTATTATCTTCCTCATAATATGATATTTTCTGTCAATATTTACTATTTCCGACATGGTGATTTTTACTATTTACCTCAGTGATATTTTCTGTTTACCCCAATGGTGATATGCACTATTTTCCCCATGGTGATTTACTGTTCACCTTAGTGATACTTAGTTATACTTCATGATATGATATTTACTTCCCCAATGTTAATGTTTATTATTATATTTACTATTTCCCACATGGCGATATTTACTATTTTCCCAGTGGCAAAGCATATATAACGTTGAGTGTCTGTCTGAACCTAAGTGATACTATTTTCACAACAGAATATTTGCAATGTTGTAATATACTTGTAGGTCCAAAACAAAATTCAGCTACTTTTGCCCAGTTGTAATATTTACTATTTTTCTTTCTTCACAAGAATATTGACTGCTTGGCCTATAAAGTGACATTCACCATCCCCTCTCCCTGCATGATAGTATTTACTATTTCCTTGACACTTGCTTGATACAGGGAAGCACCCCTCAGTACAGCTATTCCAGTGATAACTGTGAGTACCACTTCCTGTGGCTGACCAATCTGGCCTGCACTATCAATGAGGACGAGGAGGAGGTGACCCAAGACTGCACAGCTGTCAATCCGGCCACCGGTAGGATATCAAAAGGAATAGTTCATGACAATGATACTTAAGATATTCTGAGAGCCAAATTCTTGTATTTTTTAGCTTGTTGTAACAACTCATGAGTCAATGGGAAAAGCTTATACATATAAGTGCTGGAAAGCTGAGGCTTCTGTGCAATCCAAAGTGGAAGGTTTGTTGTGACACCATATAAAACATGTCTTTTGAGAGCCACACTCTGTCACAAAAGGGATGTTTTACTTGGTGCCACCGCAAACCTTCCACTTGGTACTTCCACCATGCAAACCTAAAATCTTATGCTGTGTAATTTGAATCCGTAGCCATGAAGGATTACCCATATTTTTTATCTATAAATGAAGTATTATGATAACCAATACTTGAAACTGTCTTTACTTTTTTCCTTTAAAAAAAGAAGATTTTCCAGTCAGTTTCCTGTCCTTTGTTTCACAATACACGTGGCATAATGATCCTTCTCCTTTGGTATTGTTTGGCTGACAGGCTTTCGGTTTGACCTGAGCACGCTGCAGAGCTCAACTGGGTACTCAGTGCTTAGTGACAAGGGGCATCGGTACCAGATCTCCATCTGTGCTCCGCTGGAGGGCTCCCCATGCGAAGGAACCGACGTCGGTAAGGCCCTGTAACTCAAAAGCCCTATTTGGACCAGTCTTCAGAGGAATGTAAACCTCTTTGGCTTCCATGCATGTCAGCTTTTAGACAATGCATAGTGACAGCACCAGTGGGAGGTCGGGATGTATCGTTAGTAAAGTCCTCATTTGGAGAAGAGATTTGATTCTGAAGAACAAAGCTGAGTATTAACTTCACATTGAAAGTACAGTAAGACGACACATTGTGCACACTACTCACTGGCTGGGATTCAAACCTGAGACCTTGGCTGAGTGCTCTGATCAGTTTTCCCCTTTTGTTTGTTCTGAAAAATATTAAGGTTCGTTTCAAGTGCTTTCCCTATTGGGACTGATGATCCGAATCTGAGACCTCTCTGCTTAATACAGTCAGTTTTCCCTTTCACCTTTTTGTTTTTAGGTTCGTGTCAGATCGAGACCAGCGCCAACCCGCGCAGCTTCAACAGCGGCACCTACAACCGGCAGCTCCACTACCATGCGGGGGCGCTCTTCCTGAACTACGAGCACGGCACGCCATGCCACAACGGCGCCTTCACCCGCAGCACAATCATCAACTTTGTCTGCCCGCTGGACGAGGGCCAGATCGGCCACCCAGTCTTTGTGGACGAGTCGGAGGACTGCACCTACTATATCTCCTGGCACACCTCACTCGTCTGCGAGAAGTTTGTGAGTGGCCACTAGTCTTCCCTCCGTCCCAAGCATCCCCACAAATTGATAGATACTTAATATAGATTTATAGCCCATCTTTCAAAATCAATTGGTGTATAATCCCAAGAATAAAACAAAATCCCTTAGAATCCCTTAGAATCCAACATAATCCCTTAGAACCCAACAGAATCCCTTAGAATCCAACAAAATCCCTTAGAATCCCTTAGAATCCAACAGAATCTCATCCCTTAGAAACCCACAGAATTGCCCCAAAATCCATCGGAATCTATCAAGACTCCTATCTATCTATCAATCTTTCCAGGATCTGACAATGATCTCTGGTGGTTGTGCTCTGAATCTTGTCTACCGAATTTGTACTTGCAGATTCAGTGCAACGTGGTCAATGGGTCAAAGGTCATTGACCTTTCACCCCTGGTCAGTGACCGCGGCTACTACCTGGCCAGTGCACCCTCCATGGACAACGGAGACGGCCAGTACTACATCAATCTCTGCCGACCTTTGAACCCTATTTCTGGAGTCAGATGCCCAGCTGGGTCGGCAGCCTGCTTGGACCAGTCCCACAATCCCATTGTATGTATATATCAATGTACCCATTCCCACTTCCTTTGATACTATACCCATTCCCACTTCCTTTGATACTATACCCATTCCCACTTCCTTTGATACTATACCCATCCCCACTTCCTTTGATACTTTACCCATTCCCACTTCCTTTGATACTAAACCCATCCCCACTTCCTTTCATACTATACCCATCCCCACTTCCTTTGATACTATACCCATCCCCACTTCCTTTGATACTATACCCATCCCCACTTCCTTTGATACTATACCCATCCCCACTTCCTTTGATACTATACCCATCCCCACTTCCTTTGATACTTTACCCATCCCCACTTCCTTTCATACTATACCCATCCCCACTTCCTTTGATACTATACCCATCCCCACTTCCTTTGATACTATACCCATCCCCACTTCCTTTGATACTATACCCATCCCCACTTCCTTTGATACTATACCCATCCCCACTTCCTTTGATACTTTACCCATCCCCACTTCCTTTGATACTATACCCATCCCTACCTCCTTTCATACTATACCCATCCCCACTTCCTTTGATACTATACTCATCCCCACTCCTTTGATACTATACCCACTTCCTGTCATACTCTCACTCTTCTCTCCCATCTCCTAAGAGGGTTACTTCAATGTTTCCCATTTTTATTTTGCAGAGTCTTGGTCGCGTGGACAGTGGTCCGACCATCAACCAGGATGGCCGGGTGGAGATCAGGTACATTAATGGCTCTCAGTGCCCTGAGAACAAGGACGTCAATATCTCCAGCATTGTCACTCTCTTCTGTGAGAGGGGAACCTCACAGGTAAGACAGACTGAGTGTTACGACAACATTGGTCATTTTTCTCACAGATTTGTGAGAAAAAAAACACACCAAGAAATCCATAGCCAACATATGCATGAAATAGCACATCTGTGAAAATTTCAGCTTAATCCATGGACCTAGTCTCGAGAAAATAATAAAAGAAATGTTTCATTTGTTTCACAAAAATGCAGCATTGAACAAATTGTTCTAAAAAAACTTTTAGATCACGGTGAGACATAAACCATTTGTTTTGCTCTTTTCTCCGAAAATACAACATTTAAGGCAGAAATATTTCAGTGCGAGGTTTCTACTATAACCATCTTCAAACTGTATAAGTTTCATGTAAATCTGTTAACATTTCTGTTTTTCGATCTTACCAATGTTGTGTCGGGTCTTTGAATAGAGAACAAACCCACTACCAAAATTCGAGCCTTTAAACCCTTTCAAAGTCTGGAACTGATTTTGTTTTTTTCCGAGGACGATTAACGAGAAGGTTGCACTGGTGACTTACTTTTGTTCAGGGAACCCCGAGTATGGATGGATACAATGACTGCACCTACCACTTCTCCTGGCTGACCAATGCTGTCTGCCCGCCCTCAACACACTCACAGGGCAAGGATTGCAAGTACTTCAACGATGCCTTGCAGTATGAGTACGACCTGAGCTCCCTGGCTTCTGCTGAAGTCCAGGTAGGCGTCCAAAGAGAGTTGAGGGTTTTTGAGCGTTACAGAAAAAGGTTGCTAATGCTTACCCTTGATCCTCACCGCAAGGAACTGCAAGTTTGCTGGTCTCCGTGGTATTCTCAGCTTGCCTTTGAGAAAGGTGCTGCTAGGATCGAAACATCAGGCCCCCTAGATTTGAGCTTTTATTTATAAGTTATATAGTTTAGTATTAGAGTATGGTCACTACCATTGTAAATGTCAATTCTTACTATTTTTGTTTCTGGTCATAATTCCAAGCCTGATTTATTGAGCCTCATAGCTTTCTGTTGATCCCTCTTCCCAGTCTTGTGGTTTTTTTTCCCAAAACTGTAGTGGACCTGACATTTTGATCTCAAAGGCAGGACCTATCTCAAAGACAGACCCTATCTCAAAGACAGGCCCTACCGGTATCTCAAAGGCAGGACCTATCAAAGGCAGGACCTATCTCAAAGGCCAGACCTTTCTCAAAGGCAGGACCTATCAAAGGCAGGACCTATCTCAAAGGCCGGACCTTTCTCAAAGGCAGGACCTATCTCGAAGGCCAGACCTATCACAAAGGCAGGACCTTTCTCAAAGGCAGGACCTTTCTCAAAGGCAGGACTTATCTCAAAGGCGGGGACGTATCTCAAGAGCAGGATCTATCTCAAAGGAAGGACCTCTCTCAAAAGAAGGACCTCTCTCAAAGGCAGGACCTATCTCAAAGGCAGGACCTTTCTCAAAAGAAGGACCTCTCTCAAAAGAAGGACCTCTCTCAAAGGCAGGACCTATCTCAAAGGCAGGACCTTTCTCAAAGGCAGGCCCTATCTCAAAGGCAGGACCTTTCTCAAATGCAGGCCCTATCTCCAAGGCAGAAAGGGCCTGCTGGGATCCAAACGTTAGGCCATCTGAGACATGCACTTTGTCAATCCAAGTCAATAAGCAGTTGGCTACATTTGTGGTTGTCTTTTCTTTGTGTCAGGTACCTGGCGTCAGCCAAGCCACCTACCACATCCGCCTGTGCAATGCGGTGTCTGCCGGTGAGCCCTGCCAGTCTTCCCCTGTCTGTCTGCAGGACGGCGACACCAGCTCCTCCCTGGGAGATCTGGACAGCCAGGAGTTCTTCTACGAGGGCCACATTCTCAAACTGCGCTACACGGACGGCTCTCAGTGTGAGCAATCCAACATCCCTTGTTGGTCAAGAGGAAGGTTTGCGATGGCACCGTGAACACATCTCTTTTGAGGAGCGTGTGGCTCTGAAAGGAAGGAGTGTGTGGCTCTGAAAACAGCCGGTACACTCCGTTACAAAAGAAATGTGTTACATGGTGTCACAGCAAACCTTCCTCTTGGTACTTTCACCATGCAAACATTCACGTTTTATCTTGTTGGTCAAACAACGTAAAGGAGTACTGGCGCAGAAAGGTTTCGAAAAAATGGCCATTTAAATTGGACTGGAGTTGGACTCAAGCCCTCGACCTGTGGCTTAAGGTACCAGGGTTCTTTCCACACAAGCTATCCAGGCCAGGCATTTCTTTGCCAGGATGGGGCAGTTTGTTGTACATAATGTATACCTGGCTGCAGCAGTTCAGGTACCTCACAAAATCCCTTGTTCTTGTATTAAAAATGTTTGACTGAACATTTGACTGGACATTTGAATAAACATATAAGCACTGGTAGAAACCATATGTCTCAGGCCTTGCTCAAAGGCCTTCCTGTACTTTCAAGAAATGTGTTACTAAGATTGAAATGTTAGACCCTCTAAAATGTGCAGATTGGCTTTTGGTCATTCTGTCTGAAAGCAGTTTATTTATGCAGACTCGCCCAAAACAAGGCTATAAAGCCATTCTAGGTTAAGGGCTAAGGAAAGAAGGAGATAGGGAGGAACTCAGAAAGGCTGGAGATATCAATTGGCATTCCCTTCCCAGGGCCACATCATTAGCAGGTGGGAAACATGAACCAGGAAGGGAATTCCAGAGAGAGGTAGAACGTGGGAAGAAGCTGTTCTGATACCTCTTTGTTCTACATCTTGGGAGAGACAAAGTGTACTAGTGAGAGGAGGCAAACATCCTGGTTGCTTGCTTAAATGTTCTAACGTGGGGGGGGGGGGGGAACCAAGTTAGCCAGACCAGAGGAACACCTTCCATGGAAGTATCTATAGACCTTTTTCACCCGCATGACCAAACAAAAGAAGTTAGGCAGTCCAGCATGTAAGGCGGTCCAGCATGACGTCACGTGAAAAAGGTCTATAGAGCAGACTCAGGATGGCCACTGTCCTACCATGTGCTAGGGGTTGCAGTGACGACCCAAGCTCCTTGCCAACTAGATTGGCATCGAGTGTGCAGCATTTCGGCGTTACTTTTTACTTTGTTGCATGGAAGAGGAGAGATGGTGGTGGATCTCATCCATGTGCTAATTCTGTCACCATACAGGCTCAGACGCCAAGACCAAACGGCAGACCACCATTCTGTTCAAGTGTTCAGACACCGTGGTTCCCAATCAGCCAACACTCTTCTCGGTAAGACAAAGGAATCTTTAGATTGGACTGAGATTTGGATCGGATTGATTGGTTGATTTATCCGGCCAGTGATTTTGAAAAATAACCGCAGGAGTTTGTAGTGTTCAACTCGTATAAAACACTTCTTTGAGAGAGCGTAGCGCTGCAGCAACTGACTGTGCAGATTCGTTGACCAATCAGGCTGTGGCTGTTAGAAGCATGTAGCTACTTATTTATGTATCTATCTCAGGGTTCAGTGGGGAACAGGTTGAATTAAGAGGAGAACATTTTGCTCTTTGGTTAAATCTGTTTGAAGAGAAAACATTTACTGTAGTCTTTGCTGCAAACATGTGAAACTAACAATACACAGGGGTAAGGAATACTGTATGATTTGCAAATCCAAAGACATTCAAGAATGGTAACCTGTGCATATGTAAGTCGCCAAATACATAGTAATTTAAGGGGCCTTATCGCATTGACTAAGCATGCTTCCACAGGATGCACGATTTCTGCCCGGCAAATCTGTCACAGTTAGAAGCAAAGTCTGCACACAAGACAAACCATGTGTGTTCAGGTGCTACTGCCTATAATGTAGGTGGGGGTAGATTTCTGAACTGATTCATAAGGGCTGTTTTTTTTTCTAAAATGTTTGGTTTTGGGGTTTTTTCCCGTCGTAGCAGTCGGACGATGCTTGCCACTACATCTTCCAGTGGGAGACGCCGCTTGCCTGCCCCCCAATGAGCATGCCCTGTGACCTGGCCTATATGGAGAAGACCTATGACCTTCGACCCCTGTCCCAGATCACCGGGAGTTGGCACATTTCAGACGACGAAGGCAACAAGTGAGTCGGGCCGGGATTTTCTCTCTCAAAAGAAAGGGGCTCAGCTTTTCTTAATTTCTTCATTTGACACAACATAAGATTTTAATATGATTCACTATTGGTTTTTATTGGAGTTACTTTGGATTGACATTGGATTCACAATTGCATGAGTCACCTTTGATATTCATGCTTCAAATTTTATTTGAGTTTCATTTGATTTACTTTGGATTCACATTAGGTTTTTATTTGATTTATATTTGATTTGTATTTGATTTTCATTAGATTTTCATTTGATTTTCATTTGATTTACTTTGGAATCACCTTGATTTTCTTTTGATTCTGTTTTCCTGGTGTTTTGATTTCATTTTACTCCTATTTCGTTCTCTGTTGACTCACATTTGATGTCAAAATGAACTCACTTTCCTCTGTCATTGACAGTATTTCACCTTTGATTAAATGTTATTCATTTTGATGTATTTTTCAAGGCTAAACTATGGTTGCTTTAAAACACAAAAAATTCTTCTGTGGTATTTGTTTGTTTCTGAGCAGGTACTTCATGAACCTGTGCCAGCCGGCCTTTGGTGTGCCCGACTCCTGCCCCAAGGAGGCCAGCGTTTGCCGCCAGACGCCCGAGGGGCAAGTGGACGGTCTGGGCAAGGTCTACACACAGATGATGAGGGCAGACGGTAGGTTGGATGGACCGGGAGGAGGCATGGAGAGATAGAGATAGACCAACGTGGGGCTTGCCCTGCTCAGTGGCCCACTCAGTCAAAACAACCAAAACCACTCACAGCTTTGAAGCCCAAAGAATTGCAGGAAACCTCCTTTTGTAGTGCACATCATATTCAGTGAGTGATGTGTGTATGGTATTTGTTATCATCCCTGGGGTTGATTTCACAAAGCCTTACGGTGCATCATAACTCAACTTACGATGGAACAAACAAAGCCACCTCTACCCTCACAGGTTTACCCATTCACTCCTGGGGTTGGAGAGAGGCAATACTTGATATAGCCATCATGCCCCATGACACTCCTAAAACCAAACTCCCCATACAGCCATGGCAGGCATGTTAGTACACAGTGGCTAATTAAACACACAAAGCCATCTTTACCCTCACAGGTTTACCCATTCACTCCTGGGGTTGGAGAGAGGCAATACTTGATATAGCCATCATGCCCCATGACACTCCTAAAACCAAACTCCCCATACAGCCATGGCAGGCATGTTAGTACACAGTGGCTAATTAAACACACAAAGCCATCTTTACCCTCACAGGTTTACCCATTCACTCCTGGGGTTGGAGAGAGGCAATACTTGATATAGCCATCATGCCCCATGACACTCCTAAAACCAAACACCCCATACAGCCATGGCTGGCATGTTAGCACACAGTGGCTAATCAAACACACAAACCCATCTCTACCCTCACAGGTTTACCCATTCACTCCTGGGGTTGGAGAGAGGCAATACTTGATATAGCCATCATGCCCCATGACACTCCTAAAACCAAACACCCCATACAGCCATGGCTGGCAGGTTAGCACACATTGGCTAATCAAACACACAAACCCATCTCTACCCTCACAGGTTTACCCATTCACTCCTGGGGTGGAGAGATACGACTTGTGATAAAGCATCTTGCCCCAAGGATGGTAAACACCAGAAACTCCCATGGCGGGATTTGAACCCACAAATCTGCCATCTTAAACACAAGATTTTGAGCACAGGATACGAGACCACAAGGTCATGGCAGTACAATAGATAATCCAAATTTCAGAGAAACAAGACTATATTTTCATGTGGCCCTTCTGTTTCTACACTGCTTTCTCAATAGGAGATTCGACTGACCCGAATATCCACATCACATTCAAGGAGGGGAGCCGGAAAGCCTGTGGAGACATCAACAGCGCCCCCGCTGAGACCAAGATCACGCTGACCTGCTCTGACCTGGCTGGCTTCCCCAGCTTCAGAAGGTATGGAGGGCAGAAAGGCACAAAAGAGCGGTAACTGTTCCGTATGACCAGCACAAATACAAGCAGCTCAAAAGAAATTAACTACCTGAAATACTTTTTGCATTGAAAGGGATTACCTTTAGTAAGAGCAGGTATGAAGGGCAGAAGTGAAGAAATATTCCTTATGTAATTTTCTTGTTATTGTCGCAGCGCACTGGAGGTATGGAAAGCAGAAGGGACAAAATATGAAATCGTGGCACTTAACTCATGCAAAAGGCAATACACAGTACTTCAACTTCATGTGCTCAGCTCTACCTTACCCTCTGTATTATTGCCTTGTAGATTGTGACAGTTCTTTTGCCTTTTTTGTGATGTCCCCACTTTCCAGGATGTCCTCGCCCAATGACGCCAACTGCAAGTTTGAGTTTGTCTGGGAGACCAAAGTGGCCTGCACTGAAGAAAGGTATCTACTGTGGTTTCTTGGATTTCTTCTTCTTGTTTTTGTTTTTCTTAGTTCATTTGTCCTTATTCCTTGTGCAATGTTCTTTGTATTCTGCAGGATACAAGTTCAGCTGACGGATGGGAAAGTAACTGACCCTGATACCCAGTTGACCTTTGATCTTACATCTCTCATCAAACATGGGTAACTAAAGCCATTTTTCCTCTTTAAGCCATTGATTAAAACTACATGTATTGGTGATAGACTGCCAGCCAGGGCTGACAAATAGAACTAGGAGGGGTGGCTAGTCTGAAGCAAGGCATAAGCCTCCATCCCCTATTGGTGGTAGACCGCCAGCCAAGGCTGACAAATAGAACTAGGAGGGGTGACTAGTCTGACTAACTTTTGAGATTTATGTACTGCAGGTCATTTTAGTCAGTGAGCAGTTTGCAACGGTTTTTGTATTAACTTCATGTAAAACAAATTCAATGCAATTTGTTTGTGTTTTTCTTCCTGATTTTTGCCCCTTTTTTATTCAACAGACTTTGGAGAGCAGAAGGAGATGAAAGAGCAGAGAAGACCGGTGTGTTGTCCGTCTACAACTACTGGATCAATCTGGGTGTCAGCAGTCTGCCCGTGGATGGGGACAATGGCCAAGCCTGCACCAAGTCCACCGTCTGCCAAAACAAAAAGGGCACCTCCTTCTATCGCGACATCGGCGAGACAACCCAGAGGACGTTCTACATGAAAGGTCTGGAGAGCAGAAAAACCCATGATGGATGGATTTTTGAGCTAACTTGAATCCGAGTCACAAAAGATTGAGTCTGACTTGAGTCATACAATATTGATTCTGAGTTGAGTCACAAAACATTGAGACTGAGTTGAGTCACAAAACATTGAGTCTGAGTTGAGTCACAAAATATTGAGTCTGCGTTGAGTCACAAAACATTGAGTCTGAGTTGAGTCACAAAATATTGAGTCTGAGTTGAGTCACAAAATATTGAGTCTGCGTTGAGTCTCAAAACATTTAGTCAGAGTTGAGTCACAACAAATTAAGTCCGAGTTGAGTCACAAAAAATTGAGTCTGAGTTCAAGTCACAAAACATTAGCCTGAGTGAAGTCACAAAGCATCTAGTCATTTTTTAGTCCTAGAATATCTGACTTGAGGCACAAAACATGGAGTCTGGGTCGAGTCACAAAACATCTAGTCTGAGTCCAAGTTACTTCATTCAGTCTTTATCTTGAGTCCCAAGGTTGAATCTAAAGTATGAAATGCAAGCCAAGTCTTAATTTCAACACTCTAAGTATGTATTACATTTTTTTAATTTGGTTTTTGATTGAAAGAACAAGGTAGAAATTTGTGCATCCATTGTAATTTGTATTTCTTGTCCTTCTGTTCGAGATAAATTGAAAATATTGGAATCAGGTTGATGAGCTCTCAGTTGTGGATTGCATCTCAGTTGTTAATGGTGATCCCAGTGGGCTAAGCCTTGCTGGGTTTTGAATCACAACCCCTTTCCTACCCAGGGCTGACTGTTTCTGTTGCCCTTGCACTCTCCAACCTCCTCTCCCCCTATCTCCCCACTCAGGTGAAGTGTTGGAGATGGTCACCACCAAGCCCAGCTCCTGCGGCAAGGAAGACACAGAGGACGTCCAGACCACCATCGTCTTCAGCTGCAATATGGCCGCCGGCCTGGTTAGTCTCCTCTCAAGGCACTTTCAACCATTGTACCCCCAGCATTTGTGTAACGAAGTAGCCAGTTCAATGTCAAGTTCTGGAGTGCAGTTGATTTGTGCTGCATTTTAACCTCTAAGCTTACACATTGTAACCTTACTTGGTGCTGACTATTGGAGCCATTCCCAGCCTAGTCCAGATGGTAGGACACTGACCGTCACTCAAGGGGTCTTTGGTTCATAGACCATTAGTTCCACGATCACTCTAAGAACTGCATACCTGATAGCAAAGAGCAAAGTCAAAAGACACCCAACTCCTGTGCTCCTTCCTTCTCTATATAAGTGGGATCATTATCAGTTTGTCCATTCATATATGGCACTTTGCCACTGGTACCCTTTTCCATTTTGTTTTTCAGGGAAAGCCTATATTTAACTTTGAATCCAGCAATTGCCAGTACTTCTTTATTTGGGAGACATCAGTCTTATGCAGCCAGTGGTAAGTTCAACACTTTGCCTCTAATCAAAGTCTGGTAGAGATAGTCAGAGACTAAGAGAGATACAGAGATATGGGGGGGGGGAGAGATAGAGCGAGACAGAGAGGTACAGAGAGAGCGAGAGGGGGGAGGAGAGAGAGAAATAGAGAGAGGAGAGAGAGGGAGAGAGAGAGAGATAGAGAGAGGAGAGAGGGAGAGAGAGAGGGAAAGAGAGAGAGGGGTAGAAAGAGAGGGGAGAGAGTGATGGAGAAAGAAAAAGACAGAAAGGGTCAGAGGGAGACAGACAGAGAGGGAAAGAGAGACAGAGAGAAAAACTTAGGGACAGAGAGAGGCAGATAGATATAGAGACAGAAAGGGACAATGATGGAGTGATAGAGAGACAAAGACAGACAGAAAGACAGAGACAAGGAAAGATACAGATCTACATAGAAAGACAGAGAGATAGTGAGACTTACATATAGAAATAGATAGACAGACAGAGCTAGATAGAGATAGAGAAACAGACAAGGAAGAATCCCACCTCTGAATGTTCTCATTGCTTCCACAGGAGTCCCACTGAAGCACCCAAACCCGGCGGAGACCACAAAGGCAGCGGTGGGTCCGGCGGCGCCTCCGGCCCAACGGTCTCCAAGCTGCCCGTGGTGGTGGGAATCCTCCTGGGCATTGTGGTCCTCTGTCTGCTGGTCATCGTCTTCCACAAGTCGGAGCGCAGGTGAGAGTTCAGCCACAAGTCCCTGGCATCTCCTCACCACCTGATGGTTGTGCTAAGCAAGCTCTCTCTCTCCCCCATTTCACCCCTTCTGCTGAGATTTGTAAAATTATAGCAGTTTACATCTTATCACATGTTTTTATTTCTGGCTACAGATCAGCGGTGTACTACAAGATTCGTGGCCTTTTCCCCGGTGCTTACAGCAAGGTTCCCAGTTATTCCTACTCGCAGGTAAGAACCAGATGCCTCACCTTAGAGCCCAGAGAAAAGATAGAATCTTTCCGCAGGAGTTGACAGTGGAAGTGCTGTACGTATCTGGTGGCAAGGGTACCAGGCACACTAAACTGCCACAACGTATGTGTTCAAGCTGAATAGTGTGATTATATCTGCAGCTGTGATTGTGAATGGGCCACAAGTCTTAAACACAAGGGTTCCAGTACTAGACACTATGGTAGGAACTTGCTATGCAAGAAATGACATTAATTTTCTTGAAAAAAAAGTTTTTGGCTGCATTTGTCAATCTTGTCTTTAGTCAAACATTAGGAGGGCCTGACACTTTGATCCCACCAGGACCTTTCTCAAAAGTATTCTTCTGCCTTTGAGAAACATCCTGCTAGGATCGTAATGTCGGGCCCTCCTAATTTTTGATATTTGTATTTTGGTCAATAAGCAGTTTGCAACATCTTTGCATTCTGTCTTTTGTTTAATGATTCATATGTTTGTTCCCTCAGTCATTAATTTGTTCATTCACTTTCACACTCACACGCTTGTCATTCGCTCTCCCATTCTTTCCTTCGCTCATTCCCTGTCTCGCAAGTTGACTTGTTCATTTGTTGATTATTCCATTCATTCATTTGATTATATACTGGCTCATTCGTTATTCATTCCTTGCTGTTCATTGCTTGTTCATTCATTCCTTTGTTCTTCTGTCCATTACTTTATTTCATTGCCAATTTTTCAATAGTTCCCAGTCAGTTTTTCCTTTGTTTATTTGACTTGAATTGAAAAAGCTGCATCCACTTTGTGTGACCCTGAGCTGCCGTATTCAGGTTTACAACAATTGGTTGTTTGCATCTGAATGAAAGCGGGGGTGTGATCCCTGGAGATATACGGCAGTTAATGGTTGAATTTGACTGGTGCCCCCACCCAGGCAAAGACCAGTTAACCATTAGGGAAGGCCACCATCTGAAGGCTGGGTAGCTCAGATGGAAGAGCACCAGTACGTTAATCCAGAGGTCTCAAGTTCAAGTCTCGGTCCAGTCAAAGTTTTCTTTGCCAATTTTTCACTTTATTTCTTTGTTAATTTGTTCGTTCATTGGTTCATAAGTTTCTCGGATCCTTTGTTCGTTCAATTATTTGCCGAGTACGATTTTCTATTGGCATGCTCAGCTGTCTAACGGCGATGTGGAAGAGTCCTTACTGGGCCAGAGCAACTCAAGGAACATCTACAGCGATGATGAGGATGAGGAGCTACTGAAAGACACCGCCAACCGGGGCTACCCCATGGAGTACAGGGACGACAGCGACGAGGAAATCTTGCCGACTGTATAACACCCACCAGCAACAGTAGGGGAGAGCGAGTAAGAGCTAGTCTGCACTTCCCAGCACTGACCATTCTAGCATTTCCATTCCCAGCACCGAACCAACTTATGGTGGCAGATTGCAGTCAAGCCGATCGAACAGTCAACTTGACAACGTGATGATTATTTGACCAAACTGCCGATTTTGGCAATCAGCACTATTATGTTTCCTACTCTTTGCAAAGCTACAAGGTTTTTTGCTTTTCGTTCTTTGTTTTTTTTAAATGATCTAAAATGAAGATGCCTCTATAATTATCGGACTTTGCCTCTTCTCAGTCTCTCTACCTTTTCCTCTAATCCCTCTCTCCCTCAAACTGCAGGTCGGATGATTGTTTCTTGTTCTGCAATTGCCAAGTTGGAAAAAATACCATGAGAACCAAGTACTTAAAAACACTTTGTGTATGCTGGCAAGGGGCATAGCCATCTTGAAAGTGCCTGTTGGAGTGAGGAGCGCCCTCTGTTGAGAGAAGATGACCAGGGTTGGTTTCACAGTGAGTGAACTGGTGTTGTATTTAAATTTGTTGGTGGTTTTTCTTTTGAAAATAAAACAAAACACAACGAGTGAGTGGCTCCAGAATTCCTGTAAGAAACATGAGAATTGTAAAAAAAAAAAAAATTGAAGAAAATCTTGGTGTAAAGTGTAAACTCGTGACACACTTCATATGGTTCTTTTGGTTTGGTCAGTTGGGTACTAGGCAATGCATTTTCTTTGACAGAGCAGTCGACTGCATTAGAATGCTCATAGTCTGTTCTATTAAGTTGAACAAGTTGTTTTTCACTGGGACTGATCAGGCAGCCTCCTCAAAGATCGGCCAAAGATCGGCTTGAATAAACCGGTGTGTGCTTGATACAGCTTGATTTAAGTCCAGCTGGAACAGTTCAGTATTTACTACATGTAGATAACTAGAACATCTTGTGCAGGGCTTAACATCCACCATCCCTATATCTCACTAGTTTCTTGGAAATTCAATGGTTTCAAATGTCAATGACAAATGAGTCGATGGCAAATGCATTTTTTTAAGACACCTTGCTCAGTCCATACAATTCCTGAGTGGAGCTATTTAGCAGACCTAATCAGCTAAATAAGGATTGAAAAAACAATGACACATGAAAATACGACTTAAAAGTTCACTTTCCTTCAAATAACAAGAACTAGCATAGTTTGCTTTATGGTAGGGTTGGTGACTTCTTTTTTCAAAAAAGGTTCCTCTTTGTTGTTGTTTTTAGCTGGTTGAATAAATGTTTCAACTGCTTGATTTCAACATCAAGTTTAGTGTACTCAGTCCATCCAGTTTCTACTGATCTCATTGAAAGCTTTTAATTATTGATCTACCATACAATTTAGAAGGGATGGTAGCTTCTTCAAGGTTTCTGTTGAATGTTTGATATCATAACTAGATTGTCTTTCATACACATTGTTGACAGCTCACAGGGCTTATTTTTCAAGGCTTTGCGTAGACAATAAAGGAAATATGAAGTGCATGGTAGACTTTGATTGGATATATGTTTGGGTTTGATATTGAGGGAAATGTTAATTATATTCTATTTACTTTTAAAAAGTTGGTGCAAGGATAATGTAAGTTTTGCTAATTTGTAAAATTTTATAATCCCGTATTTATGTGTGCTTTGTGTGGAAAATGTGCACAAATGAAATGTAATTTTTTCTTGAAGTATTAAGAACTAATCAATAAAGGAGTCAAATGTCAGCGATTGTAATAAAAAGTTTTGCATTCCACGATGGAATGAAGGATATTCCATCGAAAAAATACTACTAAAGAGAAGCTATTATTGTTATGGTTTGTGTGACTGTTTATTGGATTGTAAAAAATGTACAGGCGGTTTGGGGGATTGGAACTAGGGTACATTCAGTGCTTCACTTTGTTATCTTCTTCGGGTGATATGGGCCTTTCAAACAGCATTTGCAGACTGTACTATGCCCTTCGCGCTCGTGCTAGGTATGGGAAAAAATTGGAGCTATTCAAACTTGAGTCGAGCCCATTTATGCATGAACGTGCTTGACTCTTGTTGCCACCTTGAAGCAAAAGCCTGCGGGCTTCTCCAGGGGGATTTGAACCTGTAAATACTCTATGCTTGACTTTGTTACCTCTTGGGGAAAGATACAGGCCACATGAACAGGATTCAAGCCTATGTGTACTCAATGCTGAACGTTTTTGCCTGCTGGAAAAAAGATATACAGGCAGCTTGACAGTGATTGATATGTATGTATACTCAGTGCTTTGCTTCTCTGCCTCCTGGAAAGAATAAAAAAAAATACAGCCAGCTCAGGCAGGATTCAAACTTCTATTGATATTTATGTCTATTTTTCTAACTAGATGGAAACAAAAACACTGTTCAGTCAGACTGTTCTGGCATTGGGAATGTGGCAAGTTGAGTCATGAGACCTTGCTTTCCTTGTTCATAATTTCATAAAAGTACACTGTACACATGTATATAGAGTTCCAGACGATAACCTTAGAAAGTTGTTGTAAGGTAAAAAACTAAGTTGCCTATTTGGCTATGTCCCTATGAAAAAGAAAGAAAAGTGTGATACATTGTACTGCGCATGCTTGCTTGCCTGGCAAAACTAATAAGACTATGAGATTAGGAATGACGGCAATGTATTTAAAACCTGCAGAGGTTTTGGCTGAATCCATCATTCCATGTTTTAGGTGAAGAGGGAAACACCACCTCAAGTGTTTTTGCGGACATTTGAATGGAGCTAACTACGCGCTCATCTTGGCTGTTGGAGCAAGTTTATTTGAAGGGAAATGATGTACATGTATCATTTATTTATTGATATGTTTATGAGCTTATACCAAAGGTCTTGGTAGTTTCATTTCCAAACTAAAAGATATTCTAAAATTCTTTGCTGAGACGATATCGTTTTCCTCTTCGGGTTTTCTTCTGAATCGAGTATCTTTTTGGCCCAATCGTTCCGCCATAAGCCGACATATACCATACCTTTAATCGACACCTTTCTACGACGTTGAAATTTATCCATATGTAAACCTTATAAACGCCACATAGAAGCAAACGGATGAAAGAAAATGAGAGGCCACAGATGTTGAAGTATTGCCTGTATTCTGTAATATTGTCTGTACTGTTTTTAATTTAATTAAACAAAATGTGGAGATCAAGAATGACTCATCGCATAATAATCATTTGAATTCTTCAAATAAAATAATGTGCTGATGTACTTCATTATCTTGTCCATGGTCGAAACGATTGTAATGAAAAGGAATTAAAAAAATAAAAATTTGCTTTTCTAAGAAATGATGTATCTAAACGAGTAATGTACCTTTTCTCGGGTCTGTCCACACTAATAGTTACAAATGGGTACCAGTGATGCCTCCTGTGGTGTAGGCACCAGTAATTTCTCCCTTGGTATCGGTACCAGTGATAACTTTTGTGTTGTAGGCACCAACGATAACTTTTGTACTTTTTGCAGTGTAACAATGATGTCTGCCTTGGTGTAGGTACCAGTGATAACGTTTGTGTTGAAGGCACCAGCGATAACCTTTGTAGTGTACCATGTTGTGGTGTGGGCACAAGTAATAATGTTTGTGTTGAAGGGAACCAATGAGAACATTTTGTGGTTTGGGCACGCAACAACTATAGAGAGACAACACAGCTTCAATGGGATACATTTGTGCATCGGCGCGGTACGTCTTGTGACATAAAACAGACCCCATTATCCGACCATTCTTCTCTACTTTACACCTACTTGTCGCGGTGTGTGCAGTAGACCCACCAGACGCCATTTTGGCACTCTCATTGCGATGGGGTTGTCAGCTTCTATTGCAGCGTCGACGGTCGCCTCCTCCGCAAATAATACATTGAGGTATAGAGTACGGACGTTTAAAGGTGGCAGGAATGCGAGCGCTAACATGGCGGCGTCAGTTGACTGCACATTGAGGTTTTAGTTGAAAATGAAGGCTGCCGGCGTCAATGGTAACATGATTATGTTTCACCGGCCGCCAATAGGGAATAGTACAGTTCAAACATCGTTGGCCAATTTGATGTATTTTTCCTAACTGGCGGCCATGTTTGGTGCAAACAAATGAATGTATGTTATAGGTATTAATAAAAGCAGGTGTGGACAGGGACGAAGGTTGAGCCTGAATCGAGCGCGCGTGGGGATTTACTGTAGACTTATTAGACCGTGTCCGTGTTCATTGGCTGCGGCTGGAAAACACGTCTAATGTTTCTAAGTATAATTATTATAGACTGTGTCAATTGTAGCCAATTAATGAATTGGGACACGGTATCAGCAATGTACATTAACAGTTAAATTCATGCCAATTGCTATAGAACTGTTGTGCAATGTAGTACGCTGACAATCCATCTGTTTTTCACGCCCGTTCTGGGGGTGTAGGAAAGTTTTCAGTTATGCTAATAAGAATTTCAAAAGATAATTATTGCAGAGACCCTTTATTTTTATGCTAGTATTTAAGCAAACAAATGTCGCTATTTTGGTACGAAATTTTTATGTCTTTAATCTAAACTGCATTTACCATCGATTCAAATTACTTTATAATTTTTATTTTACTAATGTATAATGATAAAAATAAAAGTTGTTGAATGAGGATAAAGATGGCGGCGTCCAGTGCATTTAACACGGCTAAAAATCTTCTCAGAATTTCACCGACTTTTTACCCTTTCCGCCCCTTTGCTCTACACACTAGGGTGACATTAAGATCGGGCCGCCGCCAGGATGAAAACCGGCCGTTTGCCGAACCATTTCAGCGATGTAGAGGGCTGAAAAGGGCCGTTTTAATTTCCACCCGTGACTGCAGTAACGCCGCATGTGAACATGACGGTACCGTCTGTTCGGCACCGTTGCCCAATAAACGGACAGAGTTTACCGGGAAACTTGCGGATGGACCTTCGTTGCAGGATTTCATTGTAGCCTCGAACCCGTCCCAAGATCTTCCCGAGGACGCTCTCTCCCCAGAAGATGTCCCGTATCTGCCGAGGAGTGCAACTGAAGCAAGCAGTCGAAAGGGTAAACAAAAAATTTATTGATAATTGATATGATGAAAACAGTCAAAGAAGGTTAAGAATATTCTTATATTTTTAATATTAATGTAATATTAGTAATATTAATTACTTTTATTA
Organism: Luidia sarsii; assembly: GCA_949987565.1. Lineage (NCBI taxonomy): Eukaryota > Metazoa > Echinodermata > Asteroidea > Paxillosida > Luidiidae > Luidia > Luidia sarsii. Next base: position 18,661,836 of record OX465114.1, on the reverse strand, counting down.
GGTGGTCTATTGACAATTTGTAGACATTTGGTTTTTTTCAGACTTGTAATTTGTATACGTAGTTGTATCATGATTAGAGCAACAAAAAAAGAAGGCCGGCATGACGTAATGAAAATTGGCCAAACAGAATTAGGGTCTAATACTAGTAATACTAATAGTACTAATAGTAATAGTACTAGTACTAGTAGTACTATACTAGTAGTAGTACTAGGGAAAAGCAAAATAGCATTTGCAAAAGCCAAAAGCATGCCAGACTGCCGGTGCCTGCTAAATGTACGTGCTGCCTAAGTAGTAATTTAATCGTTTAATTGTATTTCGTCAGCATTGCAGGCTGGTTGAACCAGTCTATTATATTAGCTGATAGTCTGGTTCCAAGAGCTAAACATCCTGACATACTGTTAAGTCAGGGAACCACACGGACGACTGCCGTAACAACAGCCACTGCGAATATTAATACTAGTAAGTAGTAGTACTACTAGTAGTAGTAGTAGTACTAGTACTAGTACGTAGTAGTAGTGCTAGTGAGAACTACTGAGTAATATTAGTGTTCCCTTTCTCTCCCTCTCTCCTGCACACTCTACAGTGTATTTTGAGACATACGGCTGCCAGATGAACGTGAATGACACCGAGATTGCCTGGGCTATCCTGCAGGAAGGGGGCTTTGAGAAAGTCCAAGATGTCCTGAAGGTGAGATGTTTGATGAGATGTTTGATGAAGTGTTTTGGATGTTTGATGGGCAGGATTTTAGTTTAATACCTACACTGGAAAACGGTGAGAAAAACCGTAAATCCACAACAGACCACCAATTGTTATGTTGACAATAGCTATTGTCTGTCACAACCACTTGCCGGAAAAATTAGACTTTAAGTTTAAAAAAAAATCATGATTTTGTGACGTGTATGTGCCAACTGGGCAATGGTCAGTACACGGCCGGCTGTGTACGGAACATGCACTTCACTATTTCTACATCCCTGCACCACACATTATGCATTGCAAAATCGTGATTTTTGGAAAAATTGTAATATTTTGGCAAATGGTTGTGCCAGTGACTATTGTCTACATAATAATAAGTGGTCTATTGTGGATTTTGGATTTTTCCCTATCTTTTAAAGTTTTATGGTGTAGGTATTGCATTAAATTCTTTCTGAATAATGGTCTAATAATCACAAGAGCCTTGTTTATAGATCCCAGCATACTGCTGATTTTTATTGTTATTTTGGAGAGTATACTTATTCAAATATTCAAATAGGAGTATGTTCTCACCTCTATACAGTTGTGAACTGGACTCTTTTCAGCAATCTAATTTTTTTGTGCTTTCTTTTCAACTGGAAATACTGTAATTTCTGTTTACGGGTGGATTTCACAAAGCCTCGTGATACATTGTAACTGAACGTACGATGAATAACTCATTGCAAGTTTTGATTGGTCATACGGTTTCAATGAGCTTGATGGAATACGCCACAAAGTCCATAAGAGTAGTTCCATTTTTGCCCCCTTTTTGAAATGTCCAACTCTGACATTGTTTTTTTTTCTTTAACCCTCTCCCCCTTAATCTAAACATTTTTTTTAATGTTTCAGCCTAGTTTAAATTAACACTTTTTTCAAGAAATGTTATTATAGCATTACAAAATTAATGCTTGCAATTTTTCATCAGACATCAATATTTGAGCACCATTTCTCTTGATTGTGCGAAAAGAAAAACTTTAGAGAACAGACCTCATCTAGTGTGGTCACACACTGCAGCAGACCGATACTGAAATCACTTGACTCAGTCCCGAGTCTCACAGATACATTTTTGATCCCCCTGGATTTGAACTGTCCTCTTCTTGTTTGATTGCCTTTGTTGGTCCTCATTGGATCAGGCCGATGTGATTCTGGCCGTCACCTGCTCCATCCGGGAGAATGCCGAGCAGAAGATTTGGAATCGCCTGGAGTATTTCCAAGCCCTGAAGAAACGCCGACGGAGAAACCAGCCACCTCTGAAAGTGGGCCTCCTAGGTAAAGGGAAACACCACACCTTTCTTATCTTCTCTCCCTCCCTTTCTTCTCCCTTCCTCTCCCCTTCTCTCCCTCTTTCTCTCTTTCCCTCTCCCCCTCTCCTCTCTCCCTTTCTCCCTCTTTTCCCTCTCTCCCTCTCTCCCTCCCTATCTCTCTCTCCCTCTCTCCCTCTCTCCCTCTCTCCCTCTCTCCCTCTCTCCCTCTCTCCCTCTCTCCCTCTCTCTCCCTTACCCCTTCTCCCTCTCCCACTCTCCCTCTCTCCCTCTCATTCTCTTGTCCTCTCTCCCTCTCTCCCTCTCTCCCTATCCCTTCCCCTCTTTTCCCTTTCTGCCCCTGAGGACAGCCAGAGTACCGGTATCCTGGCTGACTCACTAAGTTTCCATTCACCTACCAGTACTCTTCTCAGAACCACACCTCTTCATTCAAGAGACTAACCTCATGGCATTAACCCCCAAACCCTTCACTTACTATGCACTATGCCCACTCTGTAATGTTTCAGGTTTCAAATTTGATCATAGAGTTACATTCTGTTTTTACTTTGGCCAGGCTGCATGGCGGAGCGGCTGAAGAAATCCATCCTGGAGAAGAGTCGGATAGTGGACCTGGTAGTGGGGCCTGATGCCTACAGGGACCTGCCCAGGCTTCTGTCAGTGACAGACACTGGCCAGACAGCCATCAACGTCCTTCTCTCCATGGATGAGACCTATGCCGATGTCGTGCCCGTCCGTCTTAGCCGTGACTCCAAGTCGGCTTTTGTGTGAGTAAAGGACAGTAGTCGCGGTTTTGAATCCCGCCCAGGCTGCCTGTATCTTATTTTTCTTTCAGCAAGCAATTGGGTAAGGCCCTGAGCTTGCATTGCTAGTTATAGGCAAACGGTGCTCGAAGGGTGAACCCATCCTTAGGTGTAGTCAATGCAAGCACGTCTTGCTGCCTCTTGGCTCTGCATGCTTGGCTTAGCAGACATGGCAGAGAAGCAGCTAATGCTTGTTGGGACCAGATCTTCATAGTTGAGTGCCATAGACCCAGGCACTGGTTAATGCACTACCCCTCCAACCCCCCAATATCAGAGGCAGTTTCACATGCTTAATGTCACACCCCAAAACACATCTCCATTCTGTAGTTCCATCGCCATCAGGGGACAATTTTTATTCATTTTTTAAAGAAGGAATATACAACAGGTCCAGTCACTGAAGTATCTTACTAGACCTGAACTTATTTTTTACTAGATATGTGCTATAAACCTCTTTTGCGCTTGTAAATGTACATTATGCATGTACCTGCATTCACCTATTTAAGACATTACGGACACAAAGCTTTGTTTTGTTTCAGCACGGTGCAAGCTCTCAAATTTCCGAGAAACGGCATAAATTAAGTAATGAAATGAAAGCTTGCAATGTGAATCAGACATCCACTGTAATAATTGAGCGCCATTTATTTTCTCTTAAATGTGCAAGAAAAAAAAAGCTCTTGGCAGCAGATCCAGTGTGGTCACACATTGCACTAGACTCACCCTGAAATCGCTTGACACGTTGTCTAGTGGATTCTTTCATCCCTGACTCTAGGCTGACGTCTTCCTCTTTTGGGGCATTTTTTTTGGCAGGTCCATCATGCGGGGCTGTGATAACATGTGCAGCTACTGCATCGTGCCCTTCACCCGGGGCAGGGAGAGGAGCCGACCTCTGACCTCCATCCTGCAGGAAGTCCAAATCCTCTCAGATCAGGTAAAGCCTCGATCAGACTTGAACAGCCGATCACTGAAGCAAACGGTTCACATGATATCACAAATTCAAAGTGAATGCTTAAGATTGAACTCTCAGCCTCATCTGCACTACTGTAGTTGCACCAACTGCCCAGACACTGCCTAAACCTTGAAGATATGGCCATTAGTAATAATAATTAAGGTCTCAAAATTTAGTGGGCCTGACGTTTCGATCCTAGCAGGACTTTTCTCAAAGGTCATTGATATTTAAAATTTAGTGGGCCTGACGTTTCGATCCTAGCAGGACCTTTCTCAAAGGCAGATATTTCATTGATATTTCATAGCTAGTGTGTGATTATCCTCCCAATATCAAAGAGTGAATAGGGACACAGAACTAAACGTTTGAAGGTTTGAAGAACTACCTTGGTGGGCGACAAGGACCTAAACTAGTCCCCATCCCACCTTTTAAACAAAAGACTTTGAAATAAGCACCCTAGATCACTTGTGAAGTCACTGTGTCTTGCTGTTTACATCCTGCAGGGAGTCAAGGAGGTCACCCTGCTGGGCCAGAATGTCAACAGCTACCGGGACACCTCGGAGGTAGCCTACTACGGACATGGAGCAATGGCCGTCAGCCAGGACCAGGACCAGGTTCAGCCGACGCATCTGGCGGAGGGCTTCAGCACCATCTACCGGCACAAGACGGGGGGACTGCGCTTTACCGACCTCCTGGAACGCGTGGCCGACGTGGACCCGGAGATGCGCATTCGCTTCACCTCGCCGCACCCCAAGGACTTCCCCGACGAGGTGCTGCACCTTATCCGGGACAGGCACAACGTCTGCAGGCAGCTGCACATGCCAGCCCAGAGTGGCAGCACCGAGGTCCTTCGCAGGATGAGGAGAGGGTAAGGGGATTTATGCTCTTGCACTGCCCTGCCCTGCCCTGCCCTGCCCTGCCCTGCCCTGCCCTGCCATGGCCTGCCTTGCCCTGCCCTGCCCTGCCCTGCCTTGCCCTGCCCTGCCCTGCCCTGCCCTGCCCTGCCCTGCCCTGCCCTGCCCTGCCCTGCCCTGCCCTGCCCTGCCCTGCCCTGCCCTGCCCTGCCCTGCCCTGCCCTGCCCTGCCCACCCTTGCCCTGCCCTGCCCTGCCCTGCCCTGCCCTGCTCTGCCCTGCCCTGCCCTGCCCTGCCCTGCCCTGCCCTGCCCTGCCCTGCCCTGCCCTGCCCTGCCCTGCCCTGCCCTGCCCTGCCCTGCCCTGCCCTGCCTTGCCCTGCCCTGCCCTGCCCTGCCCTGCCCTGCCCTGCCCTGCCCTGCCCTGCCCTGCCCTGCCCTGCCCTGCCCTGCCCTGCCCTGCCCTGCCCTGCCTTGCCCTGCCCTGCCCTGCCCTGCACTGTCCACCCCTGCCCTGCCCTGCCCTGCCCTGCCCAGCTCATGCCCTGCCATGCCCTGCCATGCCCTGCCCTGCCCTGCCCTGCCCTGCCCTGCCCTGCCGTGCCCTGCCCTGCCCTGCCCTGCCCTGCCATACACATTTCCTTTAAACAAACAAAATTACTCTCTCTTTATTTGTGTTTTGGATTTCATTTTCCGTCTCTCAGGTATAGCAGGGAGTCATACCTGAATTTAGTGGAGCACGTCAGGGACATCATTCCGCAGGTATCCCTCAGCAGTGACTTCATCATGGGTTTCTGTGGTGAGACGGAGGCAGATCATGCTGAGACTCTCTCCCTGCTGGAACTGGTCCGTTACAACTACGCATTCCTCTTTGCCTACAGTATGAGGAAGGTGAGGGCATGACCTCTGATTCCCGACCTCCCACCTCCAACCCTAACTTTCTATAATGTTTTGTGTGTTTAAGTTCGTTCAGGTCTGTAAACAGCTCATGATTTTGAATCGTAAAAAGTTGGTGGGCCTGAGGTGTGAAATCCTAGCTGGATCTTTGCCATTTTGCCAATGTGAAAGGCAGAACTTGAATTGCAGTGCCAGGGCTTCTAACTGGCAGTTTGCTTCTTCTAAAAGTGCAAATATTTCTTATCGTGTGTTTGTTTTTATTAAGTTTTTATGTCAGTGAAAGTATAATTAAATGGTGGTTTGCCATACCCTGTGTTGTTTAGCACTGTATGCTGAGTGCTTTGTTTGATTGCTTGCTTGGAAAAAGATCACAGGAAGCTTGGTTAGTATTTGAACCTGTGTTCTAGCCACGAGCTGGTCAAGGTCATGTGGACGATTAGAACTTGTATAGCAATGAGTGCAAGCCCTTACTGAATTGAATCCTATTTTCAAACAAGCAAAGGAAAAGAAAGAAAAACATATTCTGGGAAATTTTTAAACATATTACAAAAGTCAGTCAAACAAAAAACCCCGGAAAAACTGACATGTAACGATTGAACAACTTTGACTGAGTCAATTCATGACAGCAGCTGTTTGTCTCTGTGGTCTAGAAAACCCATGCCTACCACAAGATGAAGGATGATGTCCCCGAGGAGGTCAAGCAGCGAAGATTGCGAGAGGTCATCGCTCTGTGCAGGGCTCACATGATGGAGGCCAACGCTGAGCAGGTTGGACAACAGCAGCTGTTGCTAGTTGAAGGGGTAAGTCAGTCAGTCAGTCAGTCTGTCAGTCAGTCAGTCAGTCAGTCAGTCAGTCAGTCAGTCAGTCAGTCAGTCAGTCAGTCAGTCAGTCAGTCAGTCAGTCAGTCAGTCAGTCAGTCAGTCAGTCAGTCAGTCAGTCAGTCAGTCAGTCAATCAGTCACAGTCATGTTTTTAACAAATACTTATTTCAGCCTACAACAAAACAGTATACAGCTTGACAAAAGCCACCCAGACATCAAATTGTGGCAGGTTTGACTTGTTTGTTGTACAACTAGGGTACTTTTATTTTTCGTATTTATTCGTTCCTGATTGTTTAGCGAGTTTTTGAAATGACACATTTGTAGAAAAAAACCCAGTTATTTATTGATATTGATATTATTGATACGGTTGTTTAGTGAGTTTGTAAAATGGTACATTATTTTTTGATAAGCCTGTGTGGCAGTCATGCCACTGGAAAGAAGCCTGGTACAAAGTGGGTAACACTAAGTGGGTAACACTTATAGCCAGTGTGTCCCTGTAGTGACCGCCTCAACAACGTGAACCACAAGCTCTCTCCTCAACCTATCAGCATCCTCCCCTCGGACTCCAGTGGTGCATGTCTGGTTCATGCCAGATTTGCCTGCGCACATCAGTTGTATGCTGCAGAGCCCTTAACCACTTCGTGCCGGGGGGTTTTTCAGCGCCGATGACCGCCATACGGGTTTTTTTGAATAATGCATCATTTTCAGATCTCGCTAAAACAATCGGAACAATATATTTCTGTGAAATAAAGAGAAACTATGGGTACAGGCAGTCAAATCTTCGAGTTGATCGGCCACAACCGAGCGTACAGATTACGGTAAAGAATGTGGGGGGAATTCCAATGCCAGACCGACAACCATTGGGCTGTGTGGCATGCAAAGACAATGTCCCCCGCGTGCTTTCAGCTGCAGCGCGGTATCCCTCGATCCTCCACAGCAAAAGTCCCACAATTGCACAATTACTGCTGCTAATCTTGCAATTCATGTGGCAACTTGAGTTAAAAAGGGTCTTTGTACTGATTCGTATTGCTTTGTTCTAAGCTGAAAAGAGTCTTTGTTTAGAATGTGGACAATAGTGGTGCCTGGATTCGGAGGGCCCCGTTGCATAGTCAAGCCAATGGAGCTCCGTATTCGGAGAATCACGAACACAAAATGACTTGGAAAGTGTAACACCTTTGGGAAGAGGTTCTATGCAACAAGGGATCGGTGTAGTTTAAGAGCTCTAGTCTGCCTACCAGCTTTCCCCCTTTTGTCCTTCTTTCCTCTGTCTTTTTTCACTTCTCCCCTTTCTTACCTGTTTTTATTCTTGTTGTTCTACCTTTGACACAAGTTCAGCTGGGATCAAAATGGTCAGGCCCTCTGAATTTCTGAGAGATGTTGTGAACATGGGAAAAACTTGACTCTTACTTAGTCTTTCAGCATCAAAAACTTGTGGAAACTTTAAAAAAAATCAGATCAGGTTACATTGATTGAGTCAGAATGCACACAGTTCATTAGACCAACGGGAGTGCTAAATGGTTTTAGTTACCAGTAAGTTAGATTTACACTGTGTGATGGAGTGCACACATTTCCTAAAGCCAAACAGAAAACACTAAATAGCCGAAGAAGTTTTTGGTCATGACTGCCAAAATGTTTCCCTGCACTTGTAGCTCTTTCGCCCAATCTCCAGCAACCCTGAAAACAGTCTGATTCTCTACAGCAATGACAACAGAGCAAAAGATAAACAGAATGGTTTTCGTTGTAGGGGTTAGTTTTTCTTTTGAATGAATTCTGTTGGTTTGCACGATATTGCATACAAAATTGTCGTTTTGTGACATCTCCCTGTGATTTTCGATTGAAAGAATTGTTAGCGGGTTATCTTCATCGCATTATGGAAGACCTCCCATTGTGTCGACGGAAAAAAGCGAAATGATTACAGTGACGTTTGCTCACTTCAGCGCGTTCGGACACTGTCACAAATTTGGACTGTATTGCAGTGTGTCTCAATGGGTTTTATGTAGGTTATGCGTCACCAGATACCTTCACCAGCTGATACCGTCAGTCGACAAGGTTTTTCCACCGATGCCATCATACAATCAATACCGCTCAGTCAGTACCATTTTGTGGTCTATACCATCTTTCGGTCGATGTCTTTCAGTCGATACCAACTCTTCAGTTGACATGCTCTTTTCGCCCATAACGTATTTCCGTCCATACCATCTCTTCAGCTCACAAGTTCTTTCCATCCATAGGCCTACCGTTTTACAGTCCATACCGTTTTACAGTCGATATCGTGTTTAAGTTAACAGCATCTTTTAGTCCATCTCCAACGGCTTTCAGTCGATCGAAGTCCGTCTTGCCCGTGTTTTTATATAGGGATGGTGTTCTTCTTATCGTTCGTTTTCCTGGATCATGAACTAGCGTTAAACACTTATTTCCCTGCGTTAAAGTTTGTGTTGTTACCGAAAGTAAGTTTTCGAGATTTTCCCCGATGGTCGTTTAGATCTGAAAGCAGATCGGATGTGTATTACTGAAAGGCAGTATTTAAAAGAATACTTTCTCAACCGTTTGATAAATGGACGGGAGATGTTTTACATTTGTTTAATTTTTTGCATGAAACCTCTACACATCTATCAATGAATGACTTCGGGTAAACCGAAAGATAGGTCTTTCATACTTTTTTTCAAACCAGGCTTCTCAAAGACTGTACAAATTTGAATGAAAAATGTCCCTTCCTGGCTTTTCTTACCAGACTTGACACTGACAGTTTCGTGTTCCTGGTTTCAACCTCAGAAATCATTATCTGGCCAATTCAAAACGTTTCGGATTCTATAGTACTTCAGATACAGAATGAAAAGGTGGACACCATAGCGAGGGAGATGGTTCCTATTTGTAGCCGTGCAATTCCTTACGTTCAATACGAGAAGCCTGGCACAGCATGTCTATCCAATTAACGTGACGGTTTCGTACCCCAGAATAGAGCTATACATTTGTATCGCTTTTTCCATGTAGTTTTCAGTTGCACTGGAAACTACATTGCTTGTCTGGCTTATACTTGGTTCTTGTGGGAATTTCAAATTGAATATGTCCTAGAATGATAACTGATATAAAAATGTAACAAATGCATAGACTTGTAATGGCCGAAATGCAAATGGCCAAATAATTATCGAGGGCCTGACGTTACGATCCTATAAAAGGACGTTTATGAAAGGTTTTTTCCTTTTAATTTTGTTCGCTATTCATGTAGCATATCGACGTTCTTTTTTTCAGATCTGCCTTTTTTTTTGCCTGTTTCTTTTTGGTTTTATTCGTCATTTAGTCAAAGGTCAAGTTACCCAGTAACCTCCATTGGGCCTAGTACTCCCCCTTGAGCTAGTATAGTTGCTGTCCCATTATATCGTGGACAATGCACCGTCCGTTTACGAAGAAAATATATCAAACATTGATGCAAGTATGAACATCCCATCGGGAAAGCGGAAGAAATGACCCCAGGATTTGATTAAGCCTTACCGCTTGTTTAATTACAGTCAACTTGATTTGGCCGAATTAAAAACCACGGTGTCTCATCCGAGTTTTTTGGGAAAGGAGAAAAATCAAGAGGATTTTTTTGTGGAAAATGGCCGCCATTTTATCGTTAGTGCCCCCACTCTTCAAAGACACTTTTTAAAATGAAAGACAATTTGTACAACAGAACATACATGTACAGTGTCATTTAGTATTGCTTTTACCGATGAATTTGTGGACATTTTCGGTGTTTTTTTTAAAGGAAGTGGATGGGGACAAGAAAATTTTTTTTTTAAACTTCGTCTTAGATAGAGCCTAGCTTCTGTTGCCTTTTTGTATGTCCCTTGACGAGTGGACGAGACCACTGGGAGATGAAGAATACGACGGAAACAATTAACAAGTTTGCGAAAGCAAGCGGAGGAAATATCGTCCGACGTCCGGTTGAGAGAAATGCGCAACTGTTAAGAAAAGAAGAAGAAGAAAGAAACTGTCTCGGGAATGTTGCCGCTCGTATGTTTCGGTATCGCTAGAGTTTTCATTAGGATCCGTCAATACAACAATGGCCAAGGAATAAAGAATAAATTTTGAAGCTAGGTTTCCTCCTGCGCGTGTGCTGTGTGTACGGACCCCACACGAGGACATGGTTGACTTTTTACAAATGTCGTTCCTTCGAAGGAATATTTCATTCCCTCAAAGGAATATTTCATTCCCTCAAAGGAATATTTCATTCCCTCAAAGGATATTTCATTCCCTCAAAGGAATATTTCATTCCCTCAAAGGAATATTTCATTCCCTCAAAGGAATATTTCATTCCCTCAAAGGAATATTTCATTCCCTCGCAGGAGTATTTAATTCCCGCGAAGGAATATTTCATTCCCTCAAAGGAATATTTCATTCCCTCAAAGGAATATTTCATTCCCGGAAAGAATATTTCATTCCCTCTTGGCGCCTTCCCAGCAATTTCAGATCAACAACCTACAAACAAAGATGGTCACTCAGGCTGCACATTAAGCCCACAATGCATTCCTATCACTAGATGAGTGCAAAAACCTGTTTGCATACCTGTGCCATTAGCTCAATTTCATGAAAAGATTAATCACTTATGGGCGCCCATGCATTATTATTATGGTTTAATATAATGTATTTACCATTTTGTTGAATTTTTCCTTGATTTAGGTTCGTTTGTTCTTTACTTGTGTTTGTTTGTTTGTTTTCTTAGATTCTATCATTGGAAGGGTTCTTTTTGTACATATCTTAAGATGACAGGTTTTTAAAACAAAATTGTATATATCCTTGACATCGGATTCCCCAGCACAACTGTTTTTTTTATATCTTTTTTTAAATAAAAAAATAAACAACAAGCCATGTCCCCTAACGGGTTCCGTATCGACCCAAGCGTGTGTGTATGGGGGGTGTGCGCTGGACATTTCTTGGTGAGTAATAAAAAGATTCTACCTGACAATAGCAGCGACGGGAGAATTGTCCACAAAACAGGATATGAGATTTTTTCCCCATTCTCTTTCTTTCCTGGGCCTTTTCTCTTCTTCTTCTCCTCCCCTGCTGCATCGTCGGGAAGCGTAGTAAATAGTAATTGATCAATTCCCCCTCTCTGCCCGCACCTTAATTTAGTCTGTATGGAGGCTCCTCGAGCCAATTTTCTCCTTCAAACTTGTCAGCCGTGAAGAGAGACATGGAGTGATAGAGAGAGATTGATATAGAAGGAGAAGGGGGCTGATCAATAATAGAAAATTCCCTATACCCGCTTGGTAGTGCCGCTCATTGTGCATGTGCTGCGGGGGGCATTGAATACTGGATACAAAAAGGTGTAGCTACTATGGTGCTATGGCCAAGCCCGAAGAGCAAGGACGTCACTTGAAATGAATAAAGCACTACTAGATTAAGTTGGAGAGATGGGCTTGATTAGAGTTACTGCATGGCATGTTGCCCCAGTAAGAATATAGAGAAGTTATGGGCATACTCATGCCGAAGCTGTCGCACCTGCAGTGGACTGAGAATAGCTTATGATGGCGATGGCCGTGAGGGTGGTGATGATGATCATGATGGTGAAGTGATGATTGTGGTGAGGATGAGGATGGGATGAATTCGCACCGCGAACTCTTGATATCCTGCAAATAATTTAAAGGGCCTGACGTGTCGATGCTAGCAGGACCTTTCTCATAAGGTACTCCACTCAATTTCCCCACTTCTCTCCTACCAATCGGAAGGATATCCCTGCGTAGAATTCAATCAAATCTCCTCCCAACTAAATTAGATAGATACCAAGTAGTTAATCACCCGAGCAGTGATTGAATCCGTTCAGAATCAATCCAGTCGTGAATACATACATCGCGGCGACGATCAATTTGGTCAGAACTTCAGGAATGAAAGCCGATGCTAATTTCGGCACACTAGACTGGACTCCGACTCTGTTTATATACTCTGTCGCATACCGGACCCCTTCACCCCTCTTTGGCGGTGTATTTATTGTCACTTACCTCCGGTCGTTTCTTGTCGTGGGAGACGAACTGACGTCGCTCTCCTCGAAGGTCACCGTACTCCACAACTCCGCAGTACGGGGCCTTTTTTTGTCGAAGCCAAAACTTTCGGTCTTAGCAACGGATGTGGCTCTGGCGTCCTTTGTATGTACATAGAGCAAGTGTCTGTCCTCTGCGACTGGCCGATTGCAGTCCCTGGTACATACCGCTACGTATGTATATGGGAACTTCGCTCGTCGTACGCTCGTAGCCACGGTTTTCGTTCATATCAACGGCTCTGGCTCTTGCTCCCTTTGCTGCTCCCTGCCCGTCGTAGTCCTTCTTTCTCGTTCATAGACAGATTCGGAATTTAGTTTCCTGTCGAAAGAATATCCCAATCAGATAGGCCTACCGTCGCCATTAAGCCTAATCCCGGGTGACCACCTTGAGGTCCTAGGTGTGGTACCCCATGCTGTTAGATTCTCTCCGATCATTAATAATTAAAACAACATTTAGACAATTGAAGAGTACTTACTGATCAGAATGGCCAGAAATATACAAACTATGGACAATAATGGTGCAAAGAGATTTATTAAATGCCTTTTTTTCTGAGAAACACCGTGATGCCCGAAACGCCAGGCGCTCTCTCATTTACACTCATTCTTTTCTTGATATACATGTACAAAAATGGTTGCAAACAGCTTACTGACTAAAATTACCAAAATGCAAATCTCAAAATTTTAGTGGGCCTGACGTTTCGATCCTAGCAGGACCTTTCTCAAAGGCAGAGTGACAAGGACAAAACAGATACATGTGCCTTCGTGTATCTGTTTTGTCCTTGTGACTCTGCCTTTGAGAAAGGTCCTGCTAGGATCGAAACGTCGTTACTTTCTTCATTGAATTATACTGCTTGAACAAAATACAGATATTTGTGTCAGAGTTTCTTCGTCTCTGTTCAAACGAGCCATTTAACTGAGCAACACACCCTAGAAGGCAAAACCTCATTATCCTTGTCCCTTCCTATCTGCTGTTGCGCTAGTTTTTCTGCCTCTGAGAAAGGTCCTGCTCGAGGATCGAAAGTTGGAAACGCCAGGCCCCCGAATTTGGAACATTTTCAAAAGAGGAAGCATAATTGTATAAGGCAAGCGGGTGCTACATCAAGTTCACACAGTGACCTCACAGATTTCTGTCCATTAAAGTGCAATTATTGGCTCGATTATAATTATTATTCCACAGATTTTCCTTGCCAATCTTTAGTCAAGTTACGCTGAATGACGGAGTGCACGGATTATCACACCGCCGAGCAAAACCGAACCAGCCGAACAGAGTCTTGGTTGTAATTATGACCGCCAAAATACACCGCTTCACGTAGTTGGACTGCAATTCCTTAGAAATCTTAGCTGGTTTACATGCACATTTACACTCGGTCATGAAGAGCACAGATTTTCACAAGCCCTACAGAAGCAAGCAAACCAGTTGCAATTAAAAGTATGACCACTAAAATACACCCCTTAGTTCCTTTGAGATGTTCCCTGGAAATCTTAGCTGGGTGAGGTGCACCTACACAGAGTGGAGAAGTTCACAGATTATCACACCGCCGAATCAAACCGAAACGACCGAATCAGTGCTCGGCTGTGACCGCCAAAATGCACCCTTGCTCGACTTAAAGCCGATTCTTTATCAAGTCTTGAGCGGAAATCCACCCGCCTGACTTTATTTACAGTCTCTGTCTGTGGGTTGTTGCCTTTAATCGCTTCCGCCCAGGTCAGCAAACGGTCGGACAAGGACCTGGTGGGACGAAACGACGGAAACGTCAAGGTCATCTTCCCCGACGTGAAGGTGCCGTGCGCCCCCGATGGCTCTGCCGGTCTCTCACCCGTGCGACCCGGTGACTACGTCGCTGTTCGCGTAAGTGCACGCCAGATTTTAGATTCTTAATAAATGACTCACGTGCTTGGCCCTACCTTTGTTTCAAGACACTAAAGTTTCAATTTCTGACTCGTGTTTCAAAACGGTTTAAATGAAATCTGTACAAAGGAGAACCTCAGTAGGAGGTGCAGCTTGAAGTCGTCATTAAAAGAGGAAGCATGGTTCGGAACGAAACCAAATGGTTGTGATTTGTTTGAATTTTTGAATGACTCCGAGAAAGGTCCTGCTATAGAATAAAAACCAGAATATGCCCCAAAAGTAAGCTAAAGGAAACTCCGTGCATTGCCATTAAACAGAGCTATTCTTTGAAATGCCGGTTCTCACAGCATTTTGTGCTGGGAGACCTATAGGGTAATCATCGACTGAGTGCCATGGCGGTATCGGTTTCTTTCTTTCTTCTTCTTCTTTCCAGATCACCAGCTGTAACTCACAGGTCCTGAAAGGGGAACCCTTGTACCACACCACCCTGACAGAGTACAGCAGGCGCGGGGAAGTCCCCTCAGCCGCCGCCACAGCGGCCCGGAGGTACTGATGCCAACAACTTGTTCACAGACAAAAGAACGATTTTTATAAAGCTCTTTTTTTTTTAAATCCATCTGAAAAGAAAAAAAAAGTCGGGCTCATTTCAGCCATTTTAATGCGATTCAAGCCACAAGGCTTCGCCCTACTTAACGTATAAGTGCTTTGCCCTTTGCTTTGCCTGCTGAAAAAAACCCTGCTTTCTACTGCAGACGTCGAGTAGGGCAAACCTTTGCTGACGAACATTCTCCTCATGTTCATATTGTATCTATAGCTTTTCGGTCCTTCATTTTGCTGTCCTTGCCAGAGAACCTACTTTGAATTCCTGTGCCGCTGTGATGCCCCACATTAAAAAGCTCACTACTCCAAACAAGCCTTCTTCCCCTTTGTGTATATGGCCATCGAGATATTTCCATCTGCATGCATTGCTTATGTTTTCAGAACGAGATCTCTATTTCATCATCCTCAAACTTGATTTGCTAACTATTTATTTCCTTCTGTGGCCCCTGTCTGTGTATGTATCTCTCTCCTCTCCATGTGCCCTTCTTTTTTTCTCTGACTCCCTCTCTGTGTATCTCTTTCCTTTCTCTTTCTCGTTCTCTGCTCTAACACTTCCACTGTCTTTCTCTCCCCCTCTCTCTCTTTCCCTGTCTTTCTCTCTCACACCCTCTCTTTCCCCCCCCCCCCCCTCTCTCTCTTTCCCTCTCTTTTCCCCCTCTCTCTCTCTATCCACTCCATTCTCTCACTCTCTGTCTTTCTCATCTTTCCTTCTCTCTCTTTCCTTCGCTTTACTCTCTCCTATCTTTTCAATTCTCCTTCTTTCTTTCTCGTTTTCTCCCCACTCTGTCTCCTCTCTCTCTCGCTCCCTCTCTCTCTCTCTTTCTCTCACTCTCTGCCTTGTTCTATCTTTTCTCCTGCAGGTGAGGGACACTTGAGGTCCCTGTCGATCTTCTCCACAGCGTGCTGCCAGTCTCCCTGACCCTCGTGTAAGTCTGATTCAACGCACCCCGTACAAAGTGAATAGTGCAATCGTTCAAGTCCCTCTCATCCAGTCTACCATTATGCTCTCTCTCTCTGCCTTGCAACAGTGCTCTACGCGGTCGATGAGGGCAAAGTGCATTATGACAGGGGGAAAAGAAGAGACTCTCGCTATTTGTCAAGTCGAGCAGTGTTTAATAAATACGTTTTACCTCTGAGAACATCAGTATCCATACGGTCAGCGCATGGATTTTACGCTGGTAGCCTTCACTTTCCAGTCGCCAAAAATGGCATTTCCCCTCTTGAGTGTACCTGTGGAGTGGTGGGGTTATAGAGTAAAAACGCCATACCAAATCCTGACTGACAATGCCCCAATCTATGCACAAGGCTCATTGACGCTACCGGGCATCTCGCTCGACGTTGTGCAGTTGTTAACCAACTCGGTAGTGGCTACAATAACCTCTGACAGAAGAGAAGTGTTAGGCGTGCTGTGCAAGTTATTGGTATCGTAAGAAGATGGTGAAGATCCCGTGGACAGATGAAGGACGGAGTGAGGATGCTGTAAGAGCCAACTTGATGGACATTCTTCGGTCACCTCCTGATGAGAAAAGGTTTGGGAAAACCTGGGATTTATAGGAGACATAGACAGGAAGAGGAAGAGAGGGAAAAGAACGGTGTCTTGGATGGCCCGGCTGGAACACTCAAGACTGCCCAGAATAAAGAGGAGTAAAATGATTGGAGGTGGTGGTGCTGGAGGAAGGGAGAAAGGGACATTATCTTGTACTTTCTGAGGCGCGCATTTTGTTCGGGCTTCTCGCCTGCCGACGGAGGCAAACCGTGAAAGCCAACCAGAGCTCACCAAGCAAAGGAACTCCACGCCCGCCGTCACGCAGAACAAATTTCCCCCCTTTAAATCAACAAACTCGAGCCCCATCCGTCCCCCAATCCATCATCCCACATAGCTAAAACAGTAAATGAGCTATTTCTGTGTGAGGAGGTATGTGGCCTTGAATAGCTGCATCGTTTTGTGTACACACGGCGCAGAAAGTGAAGCGCTATCGTTGAAGTGATTTCTGTTCGTCTTATCCTTTCTGTTCTAGGACGTCCATGTAGTAATCGATATCACACGCGTTCATGTAGCCTAATGGCTCTAATTTTCTTTAGAAAAATATGTTGTGGGCCCGACGTTTCGATCCTAGCGGGACCTTTTTCAAAGGCAGAATGCCAAATACTGAATAGGTAATGGTTTGTTTTGCATTTTGAGTTAGTCATTTTGTAACATGTTTGTGTAGGCCTACATGTATTTCTGTTGTATGACAATACAAAAGAAAATTTGACAGCACCAATATTTGAACCAAAAACTCATGGCTTATCTTCTTAACAAGTCAAGGGAAACTTGCTGGGAGTTTTCAACTGATTTAATTGATGAATTCAATCAATGTGATCGATTATTTGATCGGCATTTATAATCTTTGTTTTAGAGCCTTGCAGGATCTTCCTCAACGGCTAAAACGTGACACGAATTGCTCATCGGGCGTTGATAGTGACAACCCCCTTTTCATTTCGATACATTTGCCCATAGCATCTTAATTGAAGGTGGGAACCACAAAGGTGGATGTAGCTCTTTCACGCTATCGAAACCCTCTCTTTGCTTTTTATTAAAGTTCCCTCTCCTGTGTGGTTTAAGTGGAAGCGAAACCTCTACTTGAAGCCCACACAAATAAATAAAGAGTTTTGGTTCGATGCTTTCCGACTTCATGTGGCAACCCCATGTTATGTTATACACTAGTTATATTCCACGCGGTGTAACGGTCATCGAAATGCGTCGGTGAATGTTTTCTACCAGCCTTCGTGGATGAAGTACGCAGTCGTGTGCATCTCCACACTGTCAAACAGATGTTACAGATGTTACATCAAAATGTTACTGAAGCGTAGAGCTGCCAAGCATGAACAAATAGCTGAGCTGTCTCGTTCGTACGTGATAAAAAGTCGTACGTACGGGATAATAAGTCGTTCGTACGAGGTGATAAGTCGCTCGTACGATATTATAAGTCGTACGTACGAGGTGATAAGTCGCACGAACGATATAATAAGTCGTTCGTACGAGGTGATAAGTCGCACGAACGATATAATAAGTCGTTCGTACGAGGTGATAAGTCGTTCGTACGAGAAAATAATTCGTTAGTACTTGATAATACGTCGTACGTACGGGATGATAAGTTGTCAGGACGAGATACTAAGTCATTCCGTACGAATAGTCTTCCGTACGAGATAATAAGTCGCTCGTACGAGATACGACTTGAAGTCGTACGCACGAGAGTGACGAGACAGCTCAGGCAATTTTGTTCATGCGTGGTCGTTCTATACGCTTCTGTACAGTGTGGTTTGAATATTGTCCATTTGTTTTCGCCAGCACAGGACGGAGACTGAACCGTGTTCTCGAAACCACTGGCTTATGTTTGGGCTATGACTCAGGCTGAGAGTGCTGAGGTCGGAGCGCTGTCATCTTGCTTAGATTCCAATATTTGTATAGCCTATCGCGTCATCAATTGCAGTCGGTGTGTGGGTATATTGTGACTGGGTGTTTTTGAAAGACTTTGTTGTCAGTAGGCCTACATGTATTTGTTATTTCATTATATAGACCACAGCATCGCAAAATATATTCAGAACTGGCAGTTAGTGAGGTAAGTCATCTGATCAGGTTGATCAATTCAGTGAGTGGACAGGGTGGACCTGTCACATTACAGTCATTGATGACATGACTATGGGTCTGGATTTCACCACACAGACAGAGATCTCAGTTTGTGAATAACGTCACTATTGTTTGAAAGGAAAAGGCTGTCAGGATTAATTTAGCAGTTAACTGCCAAATTGTAGCTTGATCGTCCCTGTTTTGCGTTTTTAATAAAGAATTTGATTGCCTGTTAGTGACACGAAGCTCATAGCTGGCGGAGTGCGTATGTGGCTCAGTTAATGGTGCTAGTCTTTTTTCAAGGCGTTTTTGTCGCCTCTTTTTTGATGTGCGTTATACTTGTTGAAATGGAGCCAGTGCACGCTGTATGCAGCGGCAGCGTGAGTCCCGGTTTCCGGGTAACCAGTCGACTCAAGTTGTTATCTGTACCAAGCGTCTGATTGCCAAGTAGGTCGGAGGTCAGAGGTTGAGGTCACGGTGTCGAGTCGGATACTGCAAATAGTTTCCGTCTGATAACTCGGAAAAAGGTAATGTCGTTTGCGGTGATTTTGCTTAGTGTTTTGTGGGGGTTTTTTTTGGGGGGGGGTTGGTGCCAGAAGGCAAGTCAGGATTGGAATCGAGGTTAAAAAAAAAATCTTCATCTAAAAAATAATATACAATCCGGATCGTGAACGGGCTGAAATGCAACTGGCTGGTTTCCATACACTGCATACCAACACACTCTTAAACAAGAGTAGCCAGAATATCATTTGGAAACATTAGGGTATTCGTCAATAAAAGTCTGTTGCTTGGATTGTTTTGGCTCAGCACAGTAACCAATCTCCCAACGGTGTCGATAACACTAGACCAAGCGTTGACGAACCATTTTGTGCCTTTGAGTTTGTAGTGTGATTTCAAGCCGCAATTAACGCGTGGCTTCGGCTAGCCTGGCAGGCTTACGAAACGAAAGACCAGGCACAGGTCTGTCCCAGGCTCCGTCTGGCGGTCTCCATAGACTCGTGCGTAATTTGAAGCCGTAGCCAATGTATTCTAAAAAGACCTCGTTTCCCCCGTACATTCAATACATACGGTAGAGTTCAATGGTCACTTTAATAAGCCACAGAAACCCCCGTCAGTCATTGCTTTTGGCGGCGATAACAATACCACATGACAAGCATGCGACTCGTTCTAACAGCCCAAATGAATGAATGTTTTTTCGTTTGGCATGGAATCAAGCTTCGTGTGTACTAACGCCGCTGATTTTTTTTCTCTCCCCAGTCGGGCACACTCAAATCATTAAAACCACCCGGTTTGCACTTTCGCTTTATCTGGTAATTCGATTAATTCAAATTCCACAGCTGGTAATTTCATCCAGCCTATCCGATAAACCGATTACCCTTTCATGTCCAAAACACAACCCCATGGGGATTTGTTTAACGCCATCGATGTTTTTTGTCCTTCCATTTCTTCTTTCTGGAAACTAGAGATGGTTTTTCCCGTCCTCCCTGGAAAACGATATTGGGTTTCAAAAGCAAAGAATCGTTAAACCGCATTTGTTTGATCTTCGCTGGTTCCTTTTTGTTGTTTTTAGAAAAGCAATGCTGAATCGTGTGGAAGATAAACGACACGGCAGGATGTCCGTGGGTCGGTTTTGTGTGATGGCCAACTCGTGTAATTTCTACCGTACCATTTGGCCTTTGCCTTTCTGTGGTGAGAAAACCCATCTGCCATTGCACCTTTAAGGCTTTGGGCAAGCCTTATCTGATGGGTTTTGGCCGACTCTATCCACCAGTTGGGCTTTCATTAGGCAGTGTTGTGGACAAGTAAACCGCGGAAAGGGAATTAAACTGATGTATATTGAACAACTTGAATTATGAAAGATCGTTGTATGTCAACTTCCATCACTTGATGATTTGCATTTTTCTATTGTAGATGATAAATTCCGTCCGGCATCAAATGATCTTTTCCAGCCCACGAGGTCAAACCTACTGGTCTATAGGATCATGTTCTAACCGCCCACTTTTAGGCTTTCACCCTTTAGCCGTTCCTATATTGAATAGTACCGTTTAACACGTTTCTGTAATGGCTTAGTTTTTGATACTATTGTGGTTGTGTAATTGTGCATGTGATGTTTTTAAAGAATTCAAGCAAAATTGTGTAGCACGCGTAAAACGCAAAGGGTTTTACTCAGAGGTGACGAAAAATCAATCTATCTCTATCCATCTAATTAGCAAAGACAATTTGACTTGACAGGCGCTTGAACCTGCGACTTCTGGCTTAGCGTACCAGCCTCCTAACCGCCTGCGCTATCCAATCACGTTATACCAGTCAATACTAGTCTGACCAACCTTGGTTGAAATGTTCGTTAATGTGGACCAACATTCCCTCGGCGCGGTCACTAAAGGTGCTTATGTTACAAGTGAACTACATGTGTTCAAGAAGACAATTATTATGTAGACTATTACACAGCAGGGGCTGGAATACCGAGTAAAATGCACACAAATATCAAGATAGCCGTGCTAGATCTAACTGATGAATAACCGTCTGGTATATAGTCTGCCAGTGCTATCTATAAGTTGTTATCACAAGATATCCATAAAAATGATATGAGACACCCACACTTTTTTCCCAGAGATCTTTCGGCACTCATTCTTGTTTAATGCATTGCAGTGCACAGATTACTCACAATAATGTCGTTTACAGATACTGGACGGGAAATACATACATATCGTGTGCAGCACGTGACTACCTCTGAGCCAATCAGATTGCCAATAGACGCTGCTTGAGACTAATTGTGAACAACTAATTGTGGCTCCCCTATCCAACCCATAAACCGAGTACAGAAATATTTTCGCCTCTAAAACAGACCTTTGATTATAAATCAAGCATTTTTTTAACAAATCAAATTCATACTGTTCTTAGAGACGAGGTATACAACCAAACACGTAGTCCCCTATGTGTGTGCACCTAGGTTTCGATTTCAGTGCAGTTTTATACATGTACCACGATTTGAAGATGTTACTAACATTTCTTCAGAAGTGATGCAACCTAATTTCAAAATGCTAACCCTTCCGTGTGCATAAAACATTAATGATAATTACTTTGCCAGCAATCAACAATTGTCTTTGACGAATCCTAGGAAACACAAAAGTAAACTTGAACAGGTGAGCAAATAAATTCTTCGGTCATTATTTTGTGTCGTGTGATCGGCACTGCGTATGAATACTGCTGAGACAAACACATAACTTGAGTTTTCAAACAATGAAAATATAGTAGGCCTACATGTATTGAAAAATATTCACGATATGCAAATATTTTCTCAGGAAAATATGAAAAAAAATACAAACTGTATTTTAGGCCTCTTCGAAAACTACAGTATATACCAAGGGGTTTTCCCCTTTGATATCCTCCTCAATTGTCCATATAACTTTACATGTGTAGGCCTATAGTGTATTATAGAGGCATTTCCGACTTGTAATTCTCATCGAAAATTATTTTGATGAGGAGTAGAAAAATAAACCGTGATCGATGGTTTTGTGGTTTTGTAGAAAATAATGCATGCATGCTCGTTTGCATCCCATTGACAACACGTGTGATCCTTGGTTTTATGTTATACGCGTAAGGAGCGTTTGATTAGCGTCGGTTAACCGTTAGTCAAGCGGTGGTCCAACGTTTACTCAGCTTAAGGCCAGATATTACACGGCAATTGCTTATCGTCGTTCAAGCGTTCGCCTATAGGCTGTATAGCGGTACCCCAGCGCTAACTTAGCGTCCGGCCACCGTTTACGTGCCGGCTCGTTGATACTGACAGATTACTTTTTTACTGACTGTAGTTGCCATTTTAATTGGCCCGTTCTTGCTGTAGTTTGCCCTTTTTTATCAAGCGTCTTGGTGAGGTCCGTTTAATTTCTTTGTATGGGTGTGATGTGATGCCTTATTTCCACTCTCTTCCCCTTGTCGTTTGTATTCCATAGGTTCGTCAGTCCATAGTCCGATATACCCCCAAGATCATAATAGAACCGTGCGTGCTTTCCGGTACGACGTTATTTACTTTCATAGTCCAGTCGACTTGACTGGCCGTGGAATAATATCCGAGTCATTGTGTAGCATTCTTAAAGGGTTTGCCAAGCCATTTCGCTGTTATGAGGCTCATATCAGCGTTATCAGCATCATAAGTAGAGACAACTCCCCTTTCCCTCGGCATCAGCGTGCGGGTAAACATTCACCGTGCGTGCCAGTATAATGGCCAGCGTTCAAATGGCCGCACACCGATCATATTGCCTATCTGTCAGTTATGTAACGATAGTTTTATGTAAAGGGGGATTATAGAGCCAAGTTAATCCTTCCAGAACCATTCTTACACAACTCGGCCTCAGCTATTTTAGGATGGCTCCTGCTGCGGTTGTTGTTTTGTCAACTCCAGCTAGGTTAGTCTTCATTTTTCTTGTAGACAAAAATTGGCTGAATTAACCCCTAGGCTGTGAGTTGCATGTAATGCAATACGTATCCTCCTGCCGGTCATTTTGTACCAAATTGCAATGACACATAGGATGAAAAAAGGTGATTTTCTTCACTAAAACCTGCAAATATTCACATAATTATTTTCTTGTTTGCGTTTTGTCTCCAGTTCTTATAATCTTCAAAAGCAGCACGGACAGGGATGATTTTGGTCGAAAGTCTTTAAAAAAATCCACGATAGAAACTTCACGTTTTGCCGCGCGGTCCCGTAGCCAGGGCTAGGCAAGGTCCCAATGGATTTGGCAAAATTCGGTTCGTTTGCCAAGCAAAGCAAATTATCGGGTAACACATTATGTTGGTAAGCATGCTCTGCTCGTGGAATTGGTCCAACGATGACAGTGATTCCCATTAGTGGCATATCCTGGTGCGCCATTTCATTGCATTGAATGTCATGAGATTATTTGGACAACGAGCAGTCCAAACCCTTGCAAGATCCAACACGGATCCGATCAGTCCAATACCGTATAGTCAGTCCAAGTCATTCTAGGTTTCGTCAGCCAAGGGCAACGTCAGCAAAACGTTTCTCGTCGACTCGTCTCTATACTTCAATTTGACAAATAGCCAAGTACATTGTTCCGGCTATTTTCAAGATTTTTTTTAATCCTCTGTCAGTGTTCTTTTCCTTTGTTTTTGTCTTCCTCCTGGCGACGGCACACTGCCCGAGACTTTGTGTTACCGGCACTTCTCAGAGCCATACTCCTTCTCGAAAGAGATTGACTAGCACGGTGTCGCCGCACACTTTCAAGCCTTATCGTTTCGCTTGTTTGCTTGGAAAGTTTAAGAAGCTGTGCCCCCTGAACTGCCATAGCCAGGTTCACAACAAATTGTTGACACACAAAACGGGGACATTGATCTCCGAGGATATACGACTCGCTCGTACACACCAGCAAAGATATAGTTGACTACATGACATGTATGGTATGGGTGGCCTTCCCAAATACATTAGGCCACCCACCCAAGGGCTGCATAGCTCAGGTGTAATGAGCGCTGGTACGTTAAGCCAGAGGTCTCGGGTTCAAGTCCCGGTCCGGTCGATTTGCCTGCGCTGTTTTCCAGATTGTTGAGCAATTTCCCAGGCAATTTCTTTCATTCGCTCGAAAATAACGTCTGGTTTGTTCAAAGTGCGGGGAATGGGTTTGCCATCGCAGTTTGATACGAAGTTGATTTTTGGGGTAATTTCTACCAACACTGTAAAACAACAATGTTGCAGCATCGCTAACCACCATATTGATCCATTTTAGTCTTTATATCAAACTAGTAACCTTATTGGTAAATATCAAAGCCCAAGTTGCAAATTGTGTTGGCCGAAATCATTAACAAACTTCCAACATAGTGTGATAAAAAAACCAGGCGATTTTGTACCAACACTCGTTGCCCAACGTGTTACATACTGTATTAATAGGCCTATAGAGTCATGCGCAGAGAAGCCCCCTCTGACTCGTGTTGAACGCGCCCAGCGCCGTACTCTCGCGAGATCTCACGAAGCTTGAGTCCGATGACGTCACTTTCACGAGCGGGTGACATTCTATTCACGTTAACCGCTTCATGTTGAAAAAAGACGTAGAAATAAACAAGACCCCGGAACTACCATCTGGGGATTCTATAGGCCACCGGTTTGTTCTTGTTCTGTTCCCGTTTCGGTTTCTTTTTTACACGTTTCTTCCTCTATGCCGGGCGATAATCACCGGTATATACATTAGGGGAAAATCCCGTGATAGGCAATGAACTTGTCCATTCGTATGAGCTCTTTACTTAGCATAAATAAATTAAAAGTAAGAAGCATAAATTATACAAAGCCCAAGTTTACATATTAATTGATACAAGAAGCTATACAAATCAGGTTTAAGTCGCAAATTAATCATAAAACTACAAACACAAACTGCCCTCAAATACGGTATACCCTCAACTATTGTAGACCATCTGAGGACGCGTGACATGTGAATCGGTTACACCGTAATTATCGATTAGCTATCTACGATCTTTGTTAAAATGCATGGCTTTTATTTCGAACATCTCATTCCAATATTCTACCAATAAGCGGATTCCCAGTTCGACAGTCTTCTAGCAGCACCCGATACCGTGAATTTTGTACGAATTTGTTGTCAAATAATAGGCCATTCAATTTATCCTTCCCTGGGTTTTCATCTTTTTATGGCTGCGGTTCGGATAATTATTCACTCTATATGCTACACCTCTACTGTAGCCATTATGTATACACAAAACACGGCTTTTTGTGGGAAGCTATACAGCAGTGAAACCAAACCTGGGCAAAGCAAAGCCATGTCGCAGATGGTCAGGCCGGCTATTGGCAACGGGATAGTTCGATGTAAGTTCACCCAATGGAGCGCGCTCCTTCAACTTATAGCCATAAACTCCCCTCCTTTTTCTATTTAACTTGACCAGGGGCCAAAATGAAAAGCATGAAAAGCATGAGCTTATAAAACCATGCTTGCAACCAAAGACATTTTTTTGGTGTGGGGGTTAGGGGTAGGAATCTTACGTCCAAATACAAGGCAAACGCAGTATTATAAGCATCATGGTTGGCAATCTGGCTTCAACCAAGTAATAGCATGCAGGTTTTCACGCACAAGCATCTATGTGAAATTGGCCCCACGCCAAGTAACTTATTGGGCAAACGGGTTGTTGGGGTACACTTTTTTCCGCCCAACTTTTTTTCCTGCTCAATGCAGCCAAAACATGACCTGCATTCATGTCAACATGACTTAGCAGGGTTAGGATTTCCGTGATGGCCAAGGCTGGCTAGAATGTCTCATTTAAAATAAAAACTCCTCTGTCCTGATAATAGCGAGAACTATGCGTAATGCAATCCCCTTATCAAAACGATGCAGTGCAATTGCAGCTGGTGTCGCTGGCTGGGAACCCCAAGTAATAAAAGTTGACTTTTTGTGCCAGCTGTGGAAAATGTAGTTTGCGTGTTTTATATCCACACGGAGTCTAAAGGTGTAAATCATTGCTCTCGTGGATTTGAAAATTAGTTTTCTGAAAGCACGGTCTAAGGTCAGGGAACATCGATCATTGGTTGGACAGTTGCCTGGTTACCATATCACAGATGACGAGGCCGCGTTAGAAACCATTTCGCATTCTTGGCGTAAAACAAATTATATTTTGTTTTCTTCAAAATGGGGTCTGTTTGGCCACACATTATATTGATAAATGAATAGTCGTTTTCGGCCTTTTAAGCAGACAAATTCCACAGCTGCTGAGGGAAAATACAGTCGTTAATAATATTCCGAGTATTCGGGGCCGAGCACTATAGTGAAAATAGTTTACGGTTAATTCCATGTCGACCCAACCCGACCGTCACAAATTAAAATGGAATTGCTAAAATGGAATTGGTTTGCTTTCCGGCTTCTTAAGAAAATTTTAGATTTTTACAGATCTTGCTCTAGTAGTTTTTTCAGGCAAGCGTCTGAAAAACGTCGTCAATCAGAAGTTCCGTATCGTAGACAATTTTGATTCTCGGATCGATCCTGCAACGAACGTATATCTGTTTCCCAAAACACGAATCCGACAAGTTCTGGTTTACTTCATTCTCAGTGTCTACAATGTAAAAATATACACATTGATAATTCTATAAGTATATACATGTAGTGTGCTTCTCACATATAAACTCTATAAAACTTGATGTTCTCGAATATGTTATTTACATATGGATAATTGTGGGTGTTGCATTTACGAGAACCTGATGCGATGACACCATGTAAGTCATGGGCTATGTGCCTGGGAAGAGTTAGCGATGTATTCCTCGAAAAGAGACGACATAACATGCTGTCACCACAAACTCTCCACATTGTGCTTCTTCCTAGTCTGCACACCTTGCTATCCAACACAAACAGGTTCATTTCGATGTCCAGGATTGACGTGAGTGAAAGAATGCTTCATGCGTGCGTCTTCTATAATATAAAACTGTGTTATGAAAAGTGTCATGCTGTGCGATTACTGCAGTCCCGATCGGACCATAGTTCAGGCTTCACATGTGCGTGTTGCACTCGACCAGGTCAGGACTGAAGAAGACTTTGGCCTCCTTGCCCTGCTGCGGAGATCTGGGACCGGACTCTGGTAGAGACCCGGCACTGGTGTCGCTCTTGGTGCGAACGTAGCGCGTCGAGTTTTGCGCCTCTGCGTTCGCGTCTGCGTCCTGGACGCGCGAGGGGTCCACTTTATTGTTCGCGCGCAGGCGGTCCACGAAGCCGGCCGATCCGGCGCCGTTGGGACGCAGCGGGGGCCCGGCGGCCTCGGCGGTGCCGTCGACCTTGGAAGGCGGCTCGTCCGAGGCCCGACGCACAGACTCGGAGACGTAGCTGGGGTTCTGGTGGACCTCGCTCTGGCTGACCGAGGAGGCTGCGGGCCGCCCGCTGCGCGTGGACGCCGTCTTGGTGTTGGCCCGCAGCCGCGACTGCGTGAAGACGTTCATCTCCTCCTCGTCCACGAAGTAGAGCGCGTACAGCTTGACCACGAAGAGGCAGGTCAGCGTGACGGTGGCGTTGATGAGCAGGCCGGCCGAGTAGTAGCTGGCCTGGTAGTAGGGCTCACCCGAGGTGAAGTAGATGGGCGAGAAGGTGACGAAGACGATCAGCGTGCAGAAGCTGCAGAAGTTGATGAAGCGGGTCTCGTTGTAGTTCTCGGGCAGCTTGCGAGTCATGAAGGCGAAGAGGCAGCAGACCAGCACCAGGCCCACGTCCCAGGCCATCACGCCGATCGTCTCGATGTTGTTCAGCTTGCACGTCACCTGCAGCTTCTTCTCGCGCTCGTCCGGCATCTTCAGCATGACCTCGGGCCGGTCCACGATCAGCCAGGCCACTGTCCAGGCAGCCTGGGGGAGAGAGAAAGAGAGAGAGAGAGAGTGGTTGAAAGAGGTGGAGAGAGAGAGATACAGACGGGCAGCCTGAGAGAGAGAAGGGACAAACTAAGGACTAAGGAGAGAGACAAACGGAGACACAGTGAGGCTAATAGAGAATGAAACGAAATTTACAATGAGGATGAGAGAGACAGGGAGGGGAGAGATTAAGAGCACAGGATAGAGAAATAGAGATAGGGGAGAAAGGGAGGCAGAGAGAGGTGGAGGAGGAGGGAGAAAGGAGAGTCAGTGTGAGAGAAAGGGAGTGAACAGAGAAAGACAGACATACAAAATGAAAAGAAGATTCAAAATGGGAGAGATAGAGAGACAGGCCTCATGATACTCACCGCCAGAGAAGAGATGGACAGGGAGAGGACGACCTGGAAGACAGGGCCGATGTAGTTGGGTCGCTTGGCCGACTTCCTGGAGGCGCTGAAGATGCGGTACAGCCGGATGGTCTTGGTGGCGATGGAGGCGTAGATGAAGGAGGTGGCGATGCTGGGCCCCAGTCGGCGGAGCACGCAGACGAACGGCGATGGTGCCACGGAGAAGACGATGGCCGTGACGTAGGAGAGCAGGATACCAGCGAAGATGATGTAGCTGAGCTCGCGGCTGGACGCCTTGATGAGCGGCATCTCCCGGTTGTAGATGTACACGGCCATGGTGAAGAGCGTGGCGCAGACGCAGGCCAGGCCGACGGTCAGGATGGCCACGGCCCAGCCCTGCTCAGCCAGCACGAAGTCGGACGGGATGGGCACGCACTCGCTCTGGTCGGCGTTGGGCCAGGCGAAGCGGCCGGCCTCCACGTCGATGCAGGAGAGGCACTCGGTGCCGTTCTCCGCCACGATGTCCGAGGGCTCGCAGACCGTGCAGGTCCAGCAGCACAGGTTGTCCGGGATGCGATTGGTCTTCTCGCCGGGCAGGCACGGGTCGCTGCAGACGGACCGCGGCACCCCGGTGTCCGGCTCCAGGGATGCGCCGTCCCAGAGGTACCAGGGCAGGCCCGAGTCGATCTTCAGGCTCGGCTCGTCGTCCAACGACTGCCGCCACTCCCCGACCCGTCTGAAGAAGGCCGACTGCGACGTCTCGTTCCACTGCAGGTGGTTGATGGCGTAGCGGCCGTACATATCCCCCTCCTTCGTGAAGCTAATCCAGCCGTTGGCCAGACTCGTGAAGGCCGTGGACATGAGGTAGTCAAGCAGCGCATCGCCGTGGATCTCCGTCATGTTGGCGCAGAGGCCCTCCGCTTGACCGGGGCAGAGGTCGCTGCGCATGCTCTCTAGAGCGTGGGCGAAGGTATAGACCGAGTCCATGACCAGGGTCTCATGGGACACCTTGCCGTCATCGATCCGTCTTACCAGGCCGGGCTCGTCGCAGCTCGGCCGGCCGGCGGCCCGTGCCTCGGTGGCGTTTCTCAGGCAGCCGCCGTAGGTCTCCAGGAACTCCACGAGCCAAGGATTGGCGCTGTTGGTGGTGTTCAGGGATTGGAAATACTCATCGAACTCCTCCAGCCTGCTGGACAGCGGGGATAAGGTGAAAGCGCCTGTCGAAAGGGAATATAACAGAGAAAGGACAAACATTATCAGAGAGATGCGATCTTCCGACCAGTTGATTTCCCCGGATTGAATTGAAGGCTTTTCTCTTGGTCGTTTTTTGGTCTGGCTTTGGAATTCCTGTGTGTCCTAAGTCTGAATGTTACAGCTTTAGTTGTCAGTTTAACACCGGTAGGGATGGAGTGGTCTAGTTGCACAACATAAGCCATTTCTATTGTATACTCGGCTCAGTTGGCTGTCAGTTTGTTGTCAATGTAAGGACGGAGGCTGAATGGTTGCTTCAAACCTATCTATCTCAACACTTTTACTTGTTAGCCATGGCTTGCCTTTTTCTACCACGACTAGAGAATGTGTCTGACTATAGAGAAACCCTCTTCATATTATATTTGTCAGCTTTTACTGGCAGTCCGTCACTAATACTAGCGATGGAGGCTCATGCTTTGCTTCATACTGGTCACCTCTGTCCGACCGATTAGTTAGACTTGGCTGGCAGTCTACCACCAAAAGAGTTGAAGGCTTATGACTTGCGTGACTGAGAAATACCGTTAAGGTGTTTGGAATGTACCCCGAGCCCCTGCCCGAGCCTCGTGCAGGGCTAGCATCGATAGGGCTAGCATCATACCAGTAGCCATATCGGGTTCATTTACGTCACTGTCCTCATTGTGTTTGCCACACTGGAGAGCCAGTGCCCAATTATTCTCTGCTGGGCACCTCCATCAATCAATGACGGGGGAACGTTCTCTTCGACTCGCGGACAGAAACGGTTTCATAAACGTTTCTATAGAACAAAGACGAGTTTGACCGGACGGATTTGACTTGTGTAAACAGCTCTGGACTCCGACAATGGATCGTGAGATCCAATATCCGCCCTCTGATACACATACAAGTTATGTATATACAAACCACCGTCTGTATTAAGTAAAACAGATGTAGGGCAGATTTTTATTCGGATGTAATCCGTTTACGTTTGAGGGACCTAATTAATATACAAGGGTTTGCGGTGACACCATGTATAAGGTCTCTTAAAGAAGAGGTGCGGGTGGTTCAGAAAAGAACCTGAGTGGTAACTCGACGTTCCGGCCAGTATGCTCTGGCCGTCATCAGGAGATGACTGGCCGGAACTGGCCAGAGCATACTGGTCGGAACGTCGAGTTACCACTCAGGTTCTTTTCAGAACCACATGCAAAGCTTTAAGCCTTAAGTCTTATTTAGGGACCTAATTATTTCTCCAAATGGGATGTGATTTTTTTTATACTCAGTATGAGGATGGTGGTTTAGTGACATATTTTAATTTGATCGTCTTTGGGTTTCAGTAAACTCCATTATTAGAGGAAAGTCCCATGAAAAGAGAATGAATTTTTCCCTCTATGTTTGTATTGCTTTGTTTTTTGTGGTTGTAGTGGCTGCTGTAGTGGTTGATGTGGTTGTAGTGGATACTGTACTGTAGTGGTTGATGCGGTTGTTGTGGTTGTAGTGGATACTGTACTGTAGTGGTTGATGCGGTTGTTGTGGTTGTAGTGGATACTGTACTGTAGTGGTTGATGTGGTTGTTGTGGTTGTAGTGGCTACTGTACTGTAGTGGTTGATGTGATTGTTGTGGTTGTAGTGGATACTGTACTGTAGTGGTTGATGTGGTTGTTGTGGTTGTAGTGGCTACTGTACTGTAGTGGTTGATGTGATTGTTGTGGTTGTAGTGGATACTGTACGGTAGTGGTTGATGTGGTTGTTGTGGTTATAGTGGCTACTGAAGTGGTTGATATGATTGCCGTGGTAGTTATGGTGGCTCTTGCTATGGTAGTTGCTATGACTGTTTATTGCCTCCGCCAAGGTGGTCGTGTTTTTACCGCTGTTTGTTCGTATGATTGTCTGTCTGATAGCAAAAGAACTCGATAAGTTCTGAACAATTCCGAACTTGTTTACAGTCTGTTGATATTCTCACTGGGTCGATGTGATTCTTGTTTGGTGACGAACCGGATCAAATCCTGGATTCTGGATCACTTTTAAATAGTTCGTTATCATTGCGGTAAATGGTGCTTTGCGGTGGTCTGCGCTTTCCGAGTGCTTTTCTAGTCCTAAATGAGGAATGCGCCCAAGGAAGATTCTATCTCTAAGATAGAATAATTTTGCCTTTTTAAAAAGGTCCTGAGATCAACCCAACCAAATTTGCCGCACCAAAAAAACCCCAAAAAACCCCCAACAACCTCGCCACCTTGCCGTCCCTGCGCGATTACTTCCAACAACTTGTTGGATGCTTCACAAACAAAATAGTACGGGTAGTTCGATAACGCTGACATCGATCTTACATGGCACGACGCGACCTTTGCACTTATTTTTGTCACCGGAGCGCCGAAACACGATGACGTTTGGTATTAAACCGACCTTGTTACACGAGCTGAGCCGATTACGCCTATCAAAGGTCGCATCCTGCCTGCGTGTTAAGCGCATTAGACTTATTTATTTGCTCCGTGGGACCACGGTTGCGACTCTCAGAGCGGTCTCGAGGGAACTACTTTGACGCCGACGTCCGAAACGAAGCTTCGACATGAATGTAATCAGTTATTCGGCGGGCTCACATAAATGATTGCGGTTGAGAAGCCATGGACTTCGAACCTCGTCATTTCTTGAAGCCGCGCTCATCATTCGACTACCACCCATTCTTCACTCCTCCATCGTCCGCCGTCTGCTTTGATATGTGGCGTTTTACGGGTGAGGGTATAGCCCGCATAAGCCTTCACGTCATTTTGTCATTCAGCGATCGGAAACAAAACTGCACGCCCCCCCAAAAAAGAAGGTTGGGGGTTGGGTTTGATTAATGTTCCATTTAATCCACCTGCCCCGTCTCGTTCATAGTGTACCGATGACACGATTGAAAACCGACTCTCTTGTTTTATCTCTTACCGACTCTCTTTTTATCTCGTCACCCCGTCCGTGGACAGGTCACTTATAGCGAGGACGAAATGCTTGAGGGGCAGTGGCTACCCTTTATTGCCCGTTCGGGCGAAAACCGGATCGAACAGAACGGGTAAAGTGTATGCGACCGTGTCCGATCCCTTTTTGGGGCCCGGGGGTATCGCGGCCGAACCACGGCCGCGATCTCCTGCCAATCACGCAACGACGCGAGAAATTGCACGTGATTTTTGTTTTTCGGGCCTATCGGGACGTGGAAATAATTCGCGGACTTCGGTACAGAAGCGTTCGGCCGACCGTGAAGAGATCGCGGGAGCCCCGACTCATCCACCTTTCAGTACTATAGGGCTGTGATTATTACCCGTTGGTGGCGAACGTGTGATGGCTAAGATTTAGGGTGCACTGTGAACAAATAATCGGGGAATAATTGGACCACATCTTTGACAGACGTCGGTCAAAAATAACAATTTGAGAAATTGATGATGAGAAAAAAAGACTTAGCCAAGTTAAATACGTCCTAGTGTGTATGAACTGGGCATCTAACCCATAGAATTTACGTGTTAGGCTATGTTTGAACAGACTTGCCTGCGTGACACCAGATCGCGGTATTTTATTTGCGGTTGAATGTCCGTTTCCGTGCTGTCAAAACGGAGCGATTATCTCTAAGTCGATTTTGTTTTTCTAAAAGCGTCACTGTAATCAATGTCGGGCAGTACGTAATCTATATTCGAATCGACGTTGTAGATACGTTGGTCTTAACGTAAACTGGTAACATTATCAGTCAACGAAAGCCCAACTGCTGGATTTCGTTGGTCATCATCAATGACGAACATTATCGAATCGATTTTTCCCGACACATCTTCAGCGGACACTTCCTCTCTAAATGTCAATTTCATTTTCCCGCTCCTGTGGCGACACTATAGAGCTGACTCTATCACCTCGCCTTTAAATGGGAGTGTTCATCCGAGCCGCACTGAACTACCCCCTACCCCCGATAATCCCTGATTCGATTGGCAGAATGCCGTGAATTGATTCGGACAAAGACGGACGAGCTGAAGGGGTTAAGAAAACGAGAGAATACTTGGACAGGGAATGTTCGTCCTTGCAAATGAATTCCTGAATTGCGTTTCGATTTTTAAAAACGAACTTTTTCCTGTCGATAATGTTCAGATGAAGAGAAGATTAAGAACAGTCAGGGTCGGGGGCCTTCGAAATTCCTTATTCCTTTCCTTCGTTTTCCTTTTTTGATAACCCCCCCCCCCCGATAGACTCTCACTGCCTTGGTGTCCCCGCGTCAACTTTTCATCGGTAATTGCTGAATGAATGCGCGCCGTCTATACGCGGCGATACATCGGGCGGGCTCTGACAATTATTCCCTCGGAGAAGTGTCGGCACCGCGTGGTTAGGATCGGAGAGAATCTCCACCAAATGCGATTAAAGGAATTTGAGAGTGAGGTTTGAGGCGGGATGGGATGCTGGTTGGAATCAACGCCGACCGGGTATGTCCCTGGTCTGATAGATTCGCCGTACCTCCTGCCCTCCGGGTGTGAAAATAAACGTGGCCGTCGTCTTAAGTAAACGCCGTCCCCTTAACGAGGTGGGGATGGGGGCAAGGTTGTTATTATTATGATTATCATTCAATTTTATTTTTTTATTTCGCACCTCCCACTTCCCATAAAGGAAAGATGCAGTCATTGGTGATACATGTATCTTCATCAATAAAATCATTCGCCTCTCTCCTAAATCAGTTGTAGTTTCTCTTTGCAAAAGCAACCCCCAACAAAAATCAAGAGAATCCAGGAAAGACTCTGCAGCATTTGTTTGTTCGTGCTACAATTTTTTTTTCACTTTCGGAATGCTTGGCTAAGGAAGCTCTTTCTGGATCGATGTTTGCCCTCCACGTGCTTCTAAATATACCCTCGGATTGGATGATGTTATGCTATAATTGCATTATTTTATTTTATTTGATTTATTATCTCCTACATTTTTCCATTAGGGGGGATGAAGGGGGCTTTGGCTGGACTTTCTTCAAGAAAATAATCCTTGAGTCTGTTTGAGGTTTGGTGGGTTAGGTGCGATGATTCATATCCAAGTCCCCCAGCTGTAAAAGTATTTCTTACTCTCTGTTTGACAGCTGGCCAAGTCAATGCGAGGCTGAGAGTCAATGAGAGGCTGAGAGTCAATGCGAGGCTGAGAGCCAATGCGAGGCTGAGAGTCAATGCGAGGCTGAGAGTCAATGCGAGGCTGAGAGTCAATGCGAGGCTGAGAGTCAATGCGAGGCTGAGAGCCAATGCGAGGCTGAGAGTCAATGCGAGGCTGAGAGTCAATGCGAGGCCGAGAGCCAATGCGAGGCTGAGAGTCAATGCGAGGCTGAGAGCCAATGCGAGGCAATGCGAGGCTGAGAGTCAATGCGAGGCTGAGAGCCATTGCGAGGCTGAGAGTCAAAGCGAGGCTGAGAGCCAATGCGAGGCTGAGAGTCAATGCGAGGCTGAGAGCCAATGCGAGGCTGAGAGCCAATGCGAGGCCGAGAGCCAATGCGAGGCTGAGAGTCAATGCGAGGCTGAGAGTCAATGCGAGGCTGAGAGTCAATGCGAGGCTGAGAGTCAATGCGAGGCTGAGAGTCAATGCGAGGCTGAGAGTCAATGCGAGGCTGAGAGTCAATGCGAGGCTGAGAGCCAATGCGAGGCGGAGAGCCAATGCCCATTGCATTAAGGACGTAGCGGGGTTCGAACCTTCGCCACTCGCTTCCCATGGTGCACGTCTCTCCCAGTATGAAACCCGTTTCCCCATCTCGTTTTATGTCTATAATAGAGATACAGTTTGGTATGTAGAGTCAAAGTGGGTGTGTTTGGGGGGGGGGGTGACCCCCCGTCAAGAGCCAGTGCTGGAGGTTATCGTTCAAGTGTTATAATACCCAGCCGGGTGCTAGGCAAGTAACGGGCTTCCCCGACACCAAGTCCTGCATGCAGTCGGTTTCCCCAAACCCATCGCAGATGAGACTTGAAGGTTTGCAAGGTGCAAATACTAAGTGGAAGGCTGGCGGTGACACCATGTAGCACTTCTCTTTCAAGGAGTGTGGCTCTGAAAATGAAAAATGTCATGCATTTTGCTTTGAAGTGGATGAAATAACGGAGACAAAGCCGACGGCTGAGCCTAAACTAAGTTTTTTGGAAGGTAAATGAAAGAGAAAACCACCCGAACCGAAATATCGCGACTCTTCTCACTCTCGGCTCTCGATCTCGCGAGATATCATAGCCGTGACCGCGCCTCTAATACACCTCGGATCCACCGTGCAGAATGTCCACATTCCAGGCGAGTACATACCCGTACCGTACGAACGGTATATGTGCATCGGCTCTGATCTTGGAGGAGATACCATCTCGGCTTCGCTCTTATCTTAAACCTGACGTCTTTGGACAAGCTGTTGCCAGCGGCTCGCGAAAATACAAGCCCATCACCGAGTCCCGTAGACGTCTTCTCTTCAAAACAAATATTTTCCCTTTGCTTTAAAGATTGTTGATATGAGACTACATTGCATGACATTTTAGCAAGTGTTGAAAACACTCGTCTTAAATTGGCTTTCAAACAAAATAGGCCTTACAATACAACCGACTTGCAAAAAAAAAGGATGATTCTTTCTTATTTATGCACATTCGTCCAAAACAAGGCTATAAAGCCACTCAAGGTCTAAGCCACTTAAAGGCTAAGGAAATAAGGAGATAGGAAGGAACTCAGGAGGGCTGGAGATAGGAATTGACATTCCTCTCAAAAAGGGCAACATCATAAGCAGGTGGGAAACATGAACAAGGAAGGGAATTCCAGCATCCAGAGAGAAGCAGACCGTGGGAAGAAGCTGTTCTGACACCCAGAACGTAGAAAAAACGTAGTAACAAC